>PJEM01006910.1:0-103793 GCA_004023845.1 Helogale parvula | reverse complement strand
AAAAAAAAAAAAAACCAGCATGTAATTTCTGTCCTTGACAGAATGTATTAAATAAGCAAACACCACCAACAAGCAAAACAAGTACTACAATGTAAAAATAAAAAAAAAAAAGAAAACCCTCTCACATGCATAAATGAAAGATTGCACACAAAGAACTCACATCTCTTCAAGCTTCAATAGTAAATATTCTGCTACTATGTATTAAATACTGCATGGTTTGCCCAAGCTAAGATGAAACCACATCATGAATCAAGAAGCATTTTGCATTTTCTTTCATTATCTACTCAAAGTCATGCCTACTGCAACTCTAACCATTTCATTAAATCCAATTATACAGCAAACACTCCCAAAATAAACTTAGATTATATTGCAGTTTCACTTAACAGTATATAAAATGCTGTGTTGTGACAGGTATCAACTATCCATTAGATACTGAATCAATTTTTTTTAAGCACTACTCACTGCTTGCTTTTCTTGAAGCTAGATCATTCTGAAAATTTCCTGTTAGACCTATGAGTGCAAACATATGGTATCTGTCCTTCTCCGCCTGACTTATTTCGCTTAGCATGTCACCCTCGAGGTCCATCCACTTTCCTACAAATGGCCAGATTTCATTCTTTCTCATTGCCATGTAGTACTCCATTGTGTATACATATACCACATCTTCTTGATCCACTCATCAGGTGATGGACATTTAGGCTCTTTCCATGTTTTGGCTATTGTTGACATGCTGCTATGAACATTGGGATACATGTGCTCCTATGTATCAGCATTTCTGTATCTCTTGGGTAATTACCAATTCCATTTCAATACTAGTAATTGGTCTCTTTAGATTTTATATGCTATCCTGATTCACTTTTTTTTAAATTTATGATCCTGGAATTTTATCTATTTCCTCTATGTTGTTCACTTTGTTGGCATATATTTCTTGATAAGACTCTCATATAATCCTTTGTATTTCTGTGGTATCAGTGGTTACATCTCCTTTTTTGTTTCTGATTTTATTTAATGGTGTCCATTTTTTGTATTTTAGTTAAGCTTTGTATTTTAATTCTAGTATAGTTAACACACAACATTATATTACTTTTAGGTGCACAATATAGTGATTCAACAATTCTATTACTCAGTGCTTATCATGATAAGTGTACTCTTTATTCCTGATGACCGATTTCACCCATCCCCCACTCCCCTCCCCTCTGGGAGCCATCAGTCCTCTATAGTTGAGTCTGTTTCTGGCACAAAAACAGACACATAGACCAATGGAATAGAATAGAGAACCCAGAACTAGCCCTACAAATGTATGGCCAATTAATTTTTTTTTTGGATTTCTTTTTTTTTTTTAATAGTTTATTGTCAGATTGGTTTCCATACAACACCCAGTGCTCTTCCCCACAAATGCCCTCCTCTATTACCACTACCTCTTTCCCCCCCTCCCCCTTCCCCTTCAACCCTCAGTTCGTTTTCAGCATTCAATAGTCTCTCAGGTTTTGCATCCCTCTCTCTCCCCAACTCTCTTTCCTTCTTTCCCTCCCCTGGTCCTCCATTAGGTTTCTCCTGGTCTCCTGTTAGACCTATGAGTGAAAACATATGGTTTCTGTCCTTCTCCCCTGACTTATTTCGCTCAGCATGACACCCTCCAGGTCCATCCACTTTCCTACAAAAGGCCATATGTCATTCCCTCTCATTGCCATGTAGTACTCCATCGTGAAAATATACCACATCTTCTTGATCCATTCGTCAGGTGATGGACATTTAGGCTCTTTCCATGTTTCGGCTATTTTTGACATTGCTGCTATGAACATTGGGGTACATGTGCTCCTATGCATCAGCAGTTCTGTCTCTCTTGGGTAAATCCCCAGCAATGCTATTGCTGGGTCATAAGGGAGTTCTATGAATAGTTTTTTGAGGAACCTCCACACTGTTTTCCAGAGTGGCTGTACCAGTTTACATTCCCACGAGCAGTGTAGGAGGGTGCCCGTCTCTCCACCCCCTCGCCAGCATCTATAGTCTCCTGATTTGTTCATTTTAGCCACTCTGACTGGTGTGAAGTGGTATCTCAGTGTGGTTTTGATTTGTGTTTCCCTGATGATAAGTGATGTTGAGCATCGTTTCACGTGCCTGTAGGCCATCTGGATGTCCTCTTTGGAGAAGTGTCTGTTCATGTCTTCTGCCCATTTCTTCACTGGGTTATTTGTTTTGTGGGTGTGAAGTTTGGTGAGTTCCTTGTACATTTTAGATATTAGCCCTTTATCTGATACATCATTTGCAACTATCTTTTCCCATTCTGTCGGTTGCCTATTAGTTTTCTTGATTGTTTCCTTTGCAGTGCAGAAGCTTTTTATCTTGATGAGGTCCCAGGAGTTCAGTTTTGCTTTCATTTCCCTTGCCTTTTGGGATGTGTCGAGTAGGAAATTGCTGCGATTGAGGTCAAGGAGATTGTTTCCTACTTTCTCCTCGAGGATTTTGATGTATTTGTCTCACATTCAGGTCCTTCAGCCATTTTGAGTTGATTTTTGTGTATGGTGTAAGAAAGTGGTCTAGTGTCATTCTTCTGCATGTTGCTGTCCAGTTCTCCCAGCACCACCTGCTAAAGAGGCAGTCTTTTTTCCATTGGATAGTCTTTCCTGCTTTGTCAAAAATTAATTGGCTGTACATTTGTGGGCCCAGTTCTGGGTTCTCTATTCTATTCCATTGGTCTATGTGTCTATTTTTGTGCCAATACCATCCTGTCTTGATGATGACAGCTTTGTAGTAGACGCTAAAGACTGGGATTGTGATGCCTCCCGTTTTGGTTTTCTTCATCAATATAACTTGGGCTAATCGGGGTCTTTTGTGGTTCCATACGAATTTGAGGATAGTTTGTTCTAGCTTTGAGAAGAATGTTGGTGCAATTTTTGGTGTATAGGAATGCAACTGATTTCTGTACATTGATTTTGTATCCTGCAACTTTACTCAATTCATTAATCAGTTCTAGAAGGCTTCTGGGGGAGTCAATTGGGTTTTCCATGTAGAGTATCATGTCATCTGCGAAAAGTGAAAGTTTGACTTCTTCTTTGCCAATTCTGATGCCTTTTATTTCCTTTTGTTGTCTGATTGCTGATGCTAGGACTTCCAGCACTATGTTAAACAGCAGTGGTGAGAGTGGACACCCCTGTCATGTTCCTGATCTCAGGGGGAAAGCTCTCAGTTTTTCCCCATTGAGGATAATATTGGCTGTGGGCTTTTCATAAACTGCTTTTATAATGTTTAAGTCAGCTCCTTCCATCCCGACTTTCTCGAGGGTTTTTATTAAGAAAGGATGCTGTATTTTGTCAAATGCTTTTTCTGCATCTATCAACAGGATCATATGGTTTTTATCCTTTCTTTTGTTAATGTGATGATGGATCACATTGATGGATTTGCAAATATTGAACCATCCCTGTAACCCAGGAATGAATCCCACATGATCATGATGGATAATTCTTTTTATATGCTGTTGAATTCGATTTGCTAGTATCTTGTTGAGTATGTTTGCATCTGTATTCATTAGGGATATTGGTCTGTAGTTCTCTTTTTTTGCTGGGTCTCTGTCTGGTTTGGGTATCAAGGTGATGCTGGCTTCGGAGAATGAGTTTGGACGTTTTCCTTCTATTTCTATTTTTTGGAATAGTTTGAGAAGAATGGGTATGAGCTCTGCTTTAAATCTCTGGTAGAATTCCCCTGGGAAGCCATCTGGCCCTGGGCTCTTATGCGTTGGGAGATTTTTGATAATGGATTCAATTTCTTCACTGGTTATTGGTCTATTCATGCTTTCTATCTCTTCCCATTTGAATTTTGGCAGTGCATGTGCATTTAGGAATTTGTCAATTTCTTCTGTGTTGTCCAGTTTGTTGGCATATAATTTTTCATAGTAATCTCTGATGATTGCTTGTATTTCTAAGGGATTGGTTGTAATAGATCCTTTTTCATTCATGATTTTGTCTATCTGGGTGCTCTCTCTTTTCTTTCTGAGGAGCCTGGCTAGAGGGTTATCGATTTTGTTTATTTTTTCAAAGAACCAACTCTTGGTTTCATTGATCTGCTCGACTGTTCTTTTGGATTCTATATTGTTTATTTCTGCCCTGATCTTTATGATTTCTTTTCTTCTGCTGGGTTTGGGGTACTCTTGCTGCTTCCCTTCTAGTTCCAGTAGGTGCTCTGTTAAATTTTGAATTTGTGCTTTTTCTAGTTTGTTGAGATTGGCCTGGATTGCAATATACTTTCCTCTTAGGACTGCCTTTGCTGCATCCCAGAGATTTTGGATTGTTGTTTTTTCATTTTCGTTGGTTTCCATATATTTTTTAATTTATTCTCTAATTGCCTGATTAACACAATCATTCTTTAGTAGGGTGGTTTTTAACCTCCACATTTTTGGAAGTTTTCGAGACTTTCTCCTGTGGTTAATTTCAAGTTTCATAGCATTGTGATCTGAAAGTGTGCATGGTATGATCTCTATTCGTTTATACTTATGGAGGGCTGCTTTATGCCCCAGTATGTGATCAGTCTTGGAGAATGTGCCATGTGCACTTGAAAAGAAGGTGAATTTCCTATCTTCAGGATGCAGAGTTCTAAATATATCTATCAGTTCCATCTGTTCCAATGTGTCGTTCAGGTCCATTGTTTCCTTAGTGATTTTCTGTCTGGTTGATCTATCCATTGCTGTCAGTGGAGTATTAAAGTCCCCTGCAATAAGCACATTTTTGTCAATAAGATTGTTTCTTTCTGTGATTAATTGTTTTATGTATTTGGGCACTCCCAAATTTGGCGCATAGATATTCATAATTGTTAGCTCTTCCTGATGGAGAGACCCTGTAATTATTATATAATGTCCTTCTTCATCTCTTGTTACTGCCTTTACTTTAAAGTCCAGTTTGTCTGATATAAGTATGGCTACTCCGGCTTTCTTTTGGCTTCCAGTTGCCTGATAGATATTTCTCCATCCCTTTACTTTCAACCTGAAGGTGTCTTCCGGTCGAAAATGCGTCTCCTGTAGACAGCAAATAGATGGGTTTTGTTTTTTTATCCATTCTGCTACCCTGTGTCGTTTGGTTGGAGCATTCAGTTCATTTACATTCAGTGTTATTATTGAAAAATGTGGGTTTAGAGTCATTGTGTTCTCCCTAGCATTCATGTTTATAGTGGTGTCTCTGGCACCTTGTATTCTTTGCAACATTTCCCTTATAGAGTCCTTCTTAGGATTTCCTGTAGGGATGGTTTGGTGGTCATGAATTCTCTCAATTTTTATTTGGGAACACTTTTATCTCTCCTTCTATTTTGAATGACAGGCTTGTTGGATAAAGGATTCTTGGCTGCATGTTTTTCTGTTCATCACATTGAAGATTTCCTGCCATTCCTTCCTGGCCTGCCAAGTTTCAGTAGATAGGTCTGTAACCACTCTGATAGGTTTCCCTTTGTATGTGAGGGCCCTTTTCTTCCTAGCTGCTTTCAGAATTCTCTCTTTATCTTTATATTTTGCCAGTTTCACTATGATAGGTTGTGCCGAAGGCCGATTCAAGTTCCGTCTTAAGGGGGTTCTTTGTGCCTCTTGATTTTGAATGTCTGTTTCTTTTCCCAGATTTGGGAAATTCTCAGTTATAATTTGGTCTAGTATCCCTTCAAGACCTTTCTCTCTGTCTTCCTCTTCAGGAATTCCTATGATACGGATGCTGTTCCTCTTGATTGTATCACTCAGGTCTCGAATTCTCCTTTCCTGCTCCTGGATTAATTTCTCTCTCTTTTTTTCAGCTTCCTCTTTTGCTATAACTATATCTTCTAATTCACCTATTCTTCTCTCTGCCTCGTCAATCCTTGAGGTGGCTGCCTCCAGTTTGTTATTCACCTCATCTATAGCCTTTTTTAACTCATCACAGTGCCTAGTCTTTGTCTCAGTTGATTCTTTGATGCTTTTCGCAACCCCAGCGATTAATTTTATGACAAGTTTTTAAAATTCTTGATCTGGTATGTTGTCTAGATCTGCCTTGAGCAGTTCTGTGGCTGTGACTTCCTTCTGGAGGTTCTTCAGGGGAGAGTTCCTTCGTTTTGTCATTTTTGCTAGTTTTCTGTCTCTTGTCACCTTTAGAAAGCTCATTGTGCACTGTGCACCTGTTAATATTTCTCTGTTAAAGCAGGCTTATTGACTATCCAGAGCCTGTCGTTTCAGGAAATATTCTTTTAATGGTGTCTCTCAGTTTCTCTTGTTGTGCCTTTGAACATTTTATTTCCCTACTCAGCGATATTTGGGACTCGCTGTCATGCACACTTTGGCTTGTTTCTTGGTGTAGCCTTAAGAAGGAAAACAGACAGACAAACACAGAGGGAACAGTAACACACAAACGCACAGACAAATCAAACAAACAAACACATTAAAAGGGGGAAAGAAAATAAAGAGAATGGAGAGGAAAGAGATGAAAAGAAGAGAAGAAGAAAAGAAAAAGAAAAAAAATAAAAAGGAAAAAAATTTAAAAAAATAAAGGGGGTCAGAGACAACAAAGGACAGTGGACAGTCTAAAAGTGTATGACCAGTTGAGGGGAGAGTTAGGGATGAGATATAGGAGAATATATCTGGATTGCAAGAATGTAAAAAAAAAAGGGAGAAAGGAGAAAGGAAAATAAGGAGTAAAAATTTTTAAAAATTTAAGTAAAGAAAAAAGTAATAATAATAAAAAATACATACAGAAAAAGAAGAATAGAAAAAAAAGTGAAGATAAAAAAATTATAAAAAAAAAAACCCAGCAGCTCCCCCTCGTGGATGGCGTGGTTTGATGTGGTAAGTCTTGGAGGCTGCTCTCAGAGGCTCCGCCTTGGTGTCTGCAGAGATTAGATAGGCGGCACTCCAAGCTCCGCTGAACTACGAACTGTAGGCCACTCTAATGAGTTGGATCTCCTTGTGCCAGGGCTGAGCCGAGTTGTATTTTACAGGCCCGCCTCGGTTCAAAGTTCCAGTCCATGCACGTTTGCGCTATCACAGATGAAATGTATTTGTTTTGGTGGATGGCTTCTTAGGGGGAGGGATAGGTTTGTCTTCGCTCAGGCTGGGATTTCCGCTGCCCCTGCCTGAGGCGAGATGCGCAGCAGGAGGTGAAGTACGTGCACACCGTCACAGACCCAACCCCCAGCAGGGATGGCGTTTGAGTTGGGGGAGGAATGAGTGCGCAGCTGTTGCCGGAGGCGCTGGGAGCTGCTGGAAATGAGCTGGAGCTCCTGCAGCCTGCGCGCACACCCAGGTCTCAACTGCCGCCAACTCCCTGCCGAGATTGCACAGAGGTGGAGGCTATTTTTTCCCTGTTGGCACCCAGGATTCAGGGTTCGTGCAGCCAATGCTGGGGGCGAGATGCGCCGTGGAAATGAAGTGCGTGCTCCCATTCCCAAAACCGTGGTTGAAGTGAGCGCCCCTGACACCACCACTGCTTTGGCCCCCGACTCCTCACCAAGATGGCGCAGGGCTGGAAGCTGTTATTTCCCTTGCGCCACCTGGGTTTGGGATTTGGGCTACCCAGCAGTTATCTATGGAGTTAGCTTCTCTCTCCAAGCGCGTTTAAGCGTTCTTTACCTCTTCCCCAGAGACAGTACTATGAGCGTGTTCAGTCTCTCTGTCTCTTCCCTTTGTCTCTCAGGCTCCGTGTGCTTGCCCCGCGTTGGGCTGGGGCTCCCACCTCCCCTGCCCGTCTCGGACTGGCCCGTTTTCCAATCTCCCCAGTTCAAACTCACTCACTCAGGTATTCTTCAAGTTCTCTTCTTTCTGGAGACCGTATTTTCTCCTTCTGCTCTTGCAGATGAGAGTAATGTCCTTCTCAGTTTGATCGTTGGGGCAGACGAAGTTTACAGAGCTCCCTTCCTCTCCGCCATCTTGGCTCCTGCTGTATACCACTTCTTTATCCATTCATCTATTGATAGACACTTGGGCTGCTTCCATAATTTGGCTGTTGCACATAATGTTGCAATAAATATGGGGGTGCATGTATCCCTTTGAATAGTGCTTTGTAATTTTTTGGGTAAATACCCAGTTGTGTGATTAATGGATTGTAGGCTCATTCTATTTTTAACTTTTTGAAGAACCTTCATACTGTTTTCTACAGTGGCTGTACTTGTTTGCATACCCACCAGCAGTGCAAGAGGGTTCCTTTTCTCCACATCTTTGCCAACACTTGTTGGAGGAGGTGACAGCTCATTGTAGTTTTGATTTGCATTTACCTGATGATCAGTGATGTTGAACATCTTTTCATGTATCTTTTGACCATCTTTATGTCTTTTTTGGGGAGATGTCTACTCATGTCTTCTTCCCATTTTTTAATTGGCTTATTTATTTTTTGGATGTTGAGCTGTATCAGTTCTTTATATATTTTGGATACTAACCCTTTTTCAAATATGTCCTTTGCAAATATCTTCTCCCATTCTGAATGTTGCCTTTTAGTTTTATTGATAATTTCTTTTACTGTGCAGAAGCTTTTTATTTTGATATAGTTGAATAGTTTATTTTGCTTCTTTCCCTGTCCCAGGAGAAATATCTAGAAAAATGTTTCTATGGCCAATGTCAGAGAAGTTACTGCCTGTGTTCTCTTCTAAGATTTTGATGGCTTTCTGTCTCACATTTAGGTATTTAATCCATTTTGTATTTATTTTTGTGTATGGTATAAGAAAGTGATCTAGTTTCATTATCTTGCATGTAGCTGCCCATTTTTCCCAGTACAATTTATTGAAGAGACTGCATTTTTCTTATTGTATATTCTTTCCTCCTTTGTCAAAGATTAATTCGCCATAAAATTGTGGGTTTATTTCTGTGTTTTCTAGCCTGTTACACTGATCTATGTTTATTTTTCTGTCAGTACCATGCCGTTTTGATTAGTACAGCATTTTAATAAACTTAAAGTCTGGAACTCTGATACCTCCAGTTTTAGAATTGTTTGTTCTAGTTCTGTGAAAAATCCAGGTGATATTTTGATAAGAATTACAATAAGTCTGTTGATTGCTTTGAGTAGCATAGACATTTTAACAATATTTATTCTTCTATTCCCTGAGCATGAATATCTTTTCATTTGTTTCATCCTCAGTTATATTCACCATTATTTTATAGTTCAGAGTGCAGGTCTTTAACCTCTTTGGTTACATTTGTTCCAAGGTACTTTATTATTTTTGGTGCATTGCAGATGGGATTGTTTTCTTAATTTCTCTTTCTGCTGCTTCATTATTAGTATATAGAAGTGCAACAGATTTCTGTACATTGATTTTTATATCCTGCAATGTTACTGAATTTATTTATCAGTTATACTAGTTTTTTTTGGTGGAGTCTTTCACCACCAAAAGTTTTCTATATATAGTATCATTTCATCTGGAAATAGAGTTTTAATTCCTCAGTACCAGTTTGGATGTCTTTTAAGTCTTTTTGTTGTCCGATTGCTGTGGCTAGGACTTCCAGTACTATGTTGAATAAAAGTGGTGAGAGTGGACATCCTTATCTATTTCTTGACCTTAGGGATAAAGCTCTTAGTTTTTCTCCATCGAGTATGATGTTGGCTGTGGATTTCTCATATAAGTCCTTTATTATGTTGACGTATGTTTCCTCTACACCTGCCTTGTTGAGGGCTTTTATCATGAATGAATGTTGTACTTTGTCGAATGGTCTTACTGCATCTATTGAAACCATCATATGTTGTTTATCTTTTATTGATGTGATAAATCATATTGATTAATTTGTGAATATTAAACCACCCTTGCCTCCCCGGAGTAGATCCCACTTGATCATGGTGAATGATTTTTTTCTAATGTGTTGTTGGATTCAGTTTGCTAATATTTTGTAGAAGATTTTTGCATCTGTGTTCATCAGAGATATTGGCTTATAGTTCTCTTTTTTGTGGTATCTTATCTGCCTTTGGTATCAGGGTAATGCTGGCTTTATAGCATGAATTTGGAAGTTGTCTTCCCTCTTCTATTATTTGGAATATTTTGGGAATAATACATATTGACTCTTCTTTAAATGTTTGATAAAATTCGCCTGTGAAGCTCTCTGACCCTTGACTTTTGTTTGTTGGGAGTTTTTTTGATTACTGATTGAATTTCATTGCTGGTAATTAGTCTGTTCAAGTTTTCTATTTCTTTTGAATTCTGTTTCAGTAGGTTACATGTTTCTAGGAGTTTATCCATTTCTTCTAGGTTGCATATAATTTTTCATAATATTCACTCTAAATATTTTCTACTTCTTTGGCATTGGTTATTTCTCATATTTCATATCCTTTTTTTCCACCTAAAATGTGATGCTCATCTTTTTAATTTATTTATTTATTTTGAGAGAGAAAGTGTGTGTGTGTGTGTGTGTGTGTGTGTGTGTGTGTGTGTAGCAGGGGAGGGGTAGAGAGACAGGGAGAGGGAGAATCCCAAGCAGACTCTGTGCTGTCAGTACAGAGCCCAACATGGCTCAATCCTACAAATCGTGAAATTAGGACCTGAGCCAAATCAAGAGTCCGAAAGTTCACCGACTGAGCCACCTAGGTGCCCTTTCTCTTTCATTTCCAATTTTGTTTATTTGAGTTCTTGTCTCTCTCCTTCTCTCCCTCTTTTTCTCTCTCACGATGAGATTCTGGCTAGAGGTTTATCAATTTTGTTGACAGAACCAGCTCCTGATTTCATTGATCTATTCTATTGTGGGTTTTTTTTTTAAGTTTCTGTATAATTTATTTTTGCTCTGATAGCTATTTTTTCCTTCCTTCTGGTTTTGAGCTTTGTTCTTTTTTACCCCCACCTCCTTTAGGTATTAGGTTAGGTTGTTTCTTTGAAATTATCTTACTTCTCACAGTAGGCCTGTATTCCTATGAACTTCCCTCTTAGACCCACCTTTGTTGCATCCCAGAGATTTTAGACCATTGTATTTTTGTTTTCATTTGTTTTTATGTATTTTTTTATTTCTTCTTTGATTTTGGTTGACCCATTCATTCTTTAGTAGCATGTTATTTAATCTCCATGTATTTGTGATCTTTCCAATTTTGTCTGGTGATTGATTTCTAGTTACACAGCGTTGTGGTCAGAAAGCATACATGATATGACTTTGATCTTTTTAAATTTGTTTAGACTTGTTTTGTGACCTAATTGTGGTCTCTTCTGGAGAATGTTCTGCATGTATTGAAAAGAATGTGTATTCTGCTGTTTTAGGATGGAATGTTCTAAACATATTTGTTAATCCATCTGTTCCAGTGTGTCATTCCAAGCCACTCATTCTTTGTGGATTTTCTGTTTGGATGGTCTGTCAGTTGATGTAAGTGGGGTGTTGAAATCCCTTAACTATCATTGCATTATTGTCAATTACTTCCTTTATGTTTGTTATTAACTCTTTCATGTATTTATTCCATATTGGATGCATGAATATTGACAGTTTATATCTTCTTGTTGGATTGTTCCTTTATTATTATATAATGGTTTTTTTTTTTGGTCTTTTGTTACACTCTTTGTTTTAATGTCTATTTTGTAATATATAAGTATTGCTAGTCTGGATTTCTTTTGACAGCCATTTATATAATGGTTGGGTTTTTCTTCTTCTTCTTCTTCTTTTTTGAATTTATTCTCAGGGGCGCCTGGGTGGCTCAGTTGGTTGAGTGTCCAACTTCAGCTCAGATCATGATCTTGTAGTTCACGAGTTTGAAACCTGTGTCGGGCTTTGTGCTGACAGCTTGGAGCCTGGAATCTGCTTCAGATTCTGTGTCTCCCTCTCTGTTCCTCTCTCGCTCACATACTGTGTGAATCAATCTCTCTCTCCCTCTCTCTCTCTCTCTCTCTCTCTGTCTCTCTCTCTCTGTCTCCTCTCTCTCTCTTCCCCCCTCCCCCCTTCCCTCCCTCAAAAAAGAAATAAACATTAAAAAAATAAATTTATGCTCAAGTTAGTTAATATGCAATGCAACCTTGGCTTTAGGAGTAGAGTCCATTGATTGATCACTTATATTTAATACCCAGTACTCATCCCAACAAGTTCCCTCCTTAATGCCCATTACCCACTTTCTACCCCCCTCCAACAACCCTCAGTTTGTTCTCTGTATTTAAGAGTTTCATATGGTTTGCTCTGTTTTTATCTTATTTTTCCTTCCCTTACCCTATGATCATCTGTTAAGTTCCTCACATTCCACATATGAGTGAAATCATATCTTTCTCTGACTGACATATTTCAATTAGCCTAATGCCTTCCAGTTCCACCCACGTTGTTGCAAATGGCTAATTTAATTCTTTTTCGTTGCTGAGTAGTGTTCCATTATGTCATTTGTATGTGTGTGTGTGTGTGTGTGTGTGTGTAGGACATCTTCTTTATCCATTTATCAGTTGATGGACATTTTGGCTCTTATTTTGGCTATTGTTGAAGGCACTGCTGTAAATTTTGGGGTGCACGTCCCCCTACAAATCAGCATTCCTGTATTCTTTGGATAAAAACCTCATAGTGCAATTGTTGGGTCATAGGGTAGTTATATTTTTAATTTTTTGAGGAACCTCCATAGTGTTTTCCAAAGTGGGTATACCAGTTTGCATTCCCACCAGCAGTGCAAAAGGGTTCTTCTTTCTCAGGACATCCCTAGGAAATATTCTTTTCCTTTTTCTAAGTTATTATTTAAATTCAAGTTAACATACAGCGTAATGCTAGTTTCAGGTGTAGAACTTAGTGATTCATCACTTACATACAACACCCAGGACTCATCACAAGTGCCTCCTTAATACCCATCACCTATTTCACCCAGCCCCACACCCACCTCCCCTCTGGCAACCCTCAGTTCGCTCTTTATAGATAAACAGCTGTTTTCTGATTTGCCCCTCTCTTTTCCCCCACTATATTCATCTCTTTTGTTTCTTAAATTCCACATATGAATGAAATCATGTTCATGAATCATTGGTTTGATGAAATCATCATGATTCAATGTAATCATTTATTTTGTTTAGTATAATACCCCGTACCTCTATCCATGTCCTTCCAAATGGCAAGATTCATTCCTCTTATGGCTGAATAATATGGAAATTTAAACCATTTTTGTTTAATTTTTTATTGTAGGGACTTACTTTTGCCATATTGCTAATTGCTTCTCTTTGATAGATCAGTTGTTTCTTGTTTCTTATTCTGGTGCCTTTTTTGTGTGTGTTTTATTTCTTTAGGTATCAGAATGCTTTAACTTAGTTCTTTTATAATATTTTCCTGTGTATCTCTATAGGTTTTTCCTAGTGGATACCATGAGGCTTATAGTATCTTAAAATTATAACACCCTATTTTATACTGATAATTTCAGTTGAATACTTATTTACATTTTTATATGTCCTTTCCCTCACATTTTAGGTTACTGATACTATAGTATGATTAATTTTTATATGGAGTAACTAATAACAGATTATGATATTTTTGTTATATTTGGTTTTTAACTTTCAAGCTAGAGTTTGTTGTTATCGATGGTCTTCCTGCCTTCATAAACCTTTTATTCACATTGTGATGAGGCAGGACTGTAAGCTCTTTAAGGGGCACTTCTCTCCCTCTCCCCTTCACCTATTTTGCCCAAACCTCACCCCCCTTACCTGGCAACCATCAGTTTGTTTTCTGTATTTATAGGTCTGATTCTGCTTTTTGATTATTTATTCATTTTTTAAAAATTCCCCTCATAAGTACAATTATATGGCATTTGTCTTTCTCAGTCTGACTTATTTCACTTAGCCAATACCTTCTAGGTCCATCCAAGTTGTCTCAGATGACATAATCTCATCCTTTTTATGGCTATATAATATTTGTATATATCCCACATTTTCCTTAATGGGTCATCTATTGGGGGGCACTTAGGTTACTTCCATAATTTGTCTGTTGTAAATAATGCTGCAATGAACATAGGAGTGCATCTGTATCTTTGAATTACTCTCTTAGTTTTAGGGGGATAAATACCCAATAGTGGAATTAGTGGATCATGTTGTATTTTTTACATTTTTTGAGGAACCTGCATGCTGTTTTCCACAGTGGCTGTACCAGTTTGCATTCCCACGAGTAGTGCACAAGGGTTCCTTTACTCCACATCCTAGTCAACACTCATTTCTTGTCGTTTTGATTTTAGCCGTTCTGACTCATGTAACGTGATACTTCATTGTGATTTTGATTTGCATTTCCCTAATTAGTGATGTTGAGTATCTTTTCATGTGCCTGTTGGTCATCTGTATATCTTCTTTGGAAAAATGTCTATTCTGGGGCACCTGGGTGGCTCAGCGGTTAAGCATCCGACTTCGGCTCAGGTCATGATCTCACGGTTCTTGAGTTCAAGCCCCGTGGCAGGCTCTGTGCTGACAGCTAGCTCAGACCCTGGAGCCTGCTTTGGATTCTGTGTCTCTCTGTCTCTCTGACCCTCCCCTGCTCACGCTGTCTTTCTCTCTCTCTCCCAAAAATAAATAAAAAACATTAAAAAAAATATTAAATGTCTATTCAGATCTTCTATTCATTTTTTAATTGGATTGTTTTTCTTGATGTTGAGTTGTAAAAATTTTTTAATAAAAATTTTTAATGTTAATTTGAGTGAGAGAGAGAGAGAGACAGAGACAGAGAAAGGGAAAGAAACAGAGAGTGAGCAGAGGAGGGGCAGAGAGGCAGACACATAATCCCAAGCAGGCTCCAGGCTCGAGATGTCAGCGCAGAGCCCAACATCCGACTCAAACCCAGGAACCGTGAGATCATGACCTGAGCCCAAATCAAGAGTAGGATGCCTAACCTACTGAGCCACCCAGGTGCCACTATACATTCTTTATATATTTGGATATTGACCCAGTATCAGATATATTGCTAGCAAATATCTTCTCCCATTTAGTAGGTTAGGTTGCCTTTTGTTTTGTTGATTTGGTTTCCTTTGCTATGCAGCTTTTTTATTTTGATGTAGTCCTAATGCTTTATTTTTGCATTTGTTTCTCTTGCCTTAAGGAGACATCTAGAACAATGTTGCTAAGGCTGATGTGAAATTACTGCCTGTGTTCTGTTCTACGATTTTTATGGTTTCCTGTCTCACATTTAGGTCTTTAATCCATTTTGAGTTGAGGTTTGTGTGTGATGTTAGCAAGTGGTCCGGTGTCATTCTGCTGCATGTGGCTGTCCAGTTTCCCAGCAGTATTTGTTGAAAAGATGGTCTTTTCCCTTTGTATATTTTTACCTTCTCTGTCATTGATGAATTGGCCATAAAATCATGGGGTTATTTCTGTGGTCTCTATTACTGTTCTGTTGATCTATGTGTCTGTTTTTGTGCCAGCACCATACTGTCATGATTAGTACAGATTTGTAATATAACTTGAAGCATGGAATCAGGGATTGTAATAACTCCAGCTTTTTTGTTCTCTCTCAGGATTGCTTTGGCTGTTTGGGGTCTTTTGTAGTTTCGTACAAATTTTAGTATTATTTGTTCTAGTTTAGTTAAAAATGCTGTTGTGTTTTAATAGGGATTACATTGAATCTGTAGAGTGCTTTGGTTAATAGAGACATTTTTCTTTTTTTTTTTAATGTTTTTTTTAATTTTTGAGACAGAGACAGAGACAGACAGACAATGTGAGCAGGGGAGGGTCAGAGAGAGAGGGAGATACAGAATCCAAAGCAGGCTCCAGGCTCTGAGCTGTCAGCACAGAGCCCAATGCGGGGCTCAAACCATGAACCGCAGGATCATGACCTGAGCCAAAGTCAGACGCTTAACTGACTGAGCCACCCAGGTGCCTCAGTAATAGGGACATTTTTTAACAGTATTAATTTGTCCAATCCATGAGCATGGGATTTGTTTGAGTCATTTTCAATTTCTTTCATCAGCATTTTACAGTTTTTGGAATACAGGTCTTTCATGTTTTTGGTTGTTTGTCCCTAGGTATTCTTTTTGGTGCATCTGTAAATTGTGTTGTTTTTTAAATTTCTCTTTCTGTGATTCATTATTAGCGTATAGAAATACTACTGATTTGTGGGTATTAATTGGGTGTCCTACCATTTTACAAAATCTATTACTTCAACTAGTTTTTGGTTGTCTTTAGGATTTCTCTCTGTAGTATCAAGTTATCTGTGAATAGTGACAATTAACTTTTTCTTTACGTATATAGATGCTCTCATTTTTCTCGTCTGATTGCCGTGGCTAGACCTTCACTAATACAGAGAGTGAAAGGGGCAAGGCTGGATACTGGACACTTGCTCATGATCTTAAAGGGAAACTTAGCTGGTTTTCACCGTCAAGTATTATGTTAGGGGTGGGTTTTTCATGTATGACCTTTATTATGTTGAGGTATGTCTCCTCTAAACCCACTTTTTTGAGTAAAAAAAATTCTAAAACCCCAGCTGATCATGGCGATGAGTCTTTTAAATGTATTGTTGTATGTGGTTTGCTACTATTTTGTTGAAGATTTTTCTTTTTTTAAAATGTTTGTTTATTTTTGAGAGACGGAGTGGTAGAGAAAGAGAGGGGGACACAGAATCCAAGCAGGCTCCAGGCTCCGAGCTGTCAGAATTTCTCTCTCTATCTCCATTAATAATTGCTTTATGTATTAAGTGTTCCAATGTCGAGTGCATAGATATTTACAATTGTTATACCCTCTTATTGAATTGATAACTTTAACATTATGTAATGCCCTTCTTTGTCTCTTATTACTGTTTTAGAGTCTATTCTGTCTTATATAAAGATTGCTACCCAGCTTTTTTTTCCTCACTTCCATTTGCATAGTGAATGTTTTTCCATCCTTTTACTTTCAGTCTATGTATGTGTTTAGGTTTGCTGTTTTAGGCAACATACAGATGGGTCTTGTTTGTTTTTTATCCGTTCTGCCACGTGTATCTTTCTATTGGAACATTTAAGCCATATACATTTAAAGTGATTATTGATAAGCATGTACTTATTGCCTTTTTAAAATTTGTTTTCTAGTATTTTTTTAAGGTATTCTCCCTCTTCACGCTCTTTGTGATTGGTGAGCTTCTATAGTGCTGTATTTGTTTTGTGGTCATTTAAGTTTCAAACACACTCTTGAAAAAAAAACCCCAAAGAACAAAACAACAAAAAACAGAAAAAGAAGAAAACATATTTTTCTTTTTCACCTTCTCTTCCCTTTTTACTTTCTGCTTCATGTTTTATTTAATTGTCATATTTTGTGTATTTGTGGCCATTTCTTTTCCACGTAAAGATGTCCCTTTGGCTTTCTTGTTAGGCTTATTTACTGATGATAAACTCATTATCTTGTGTTTGCTTCACAACTCGGTCTCTCCTTCAAATATGAATGATAATATTGCCGGGTAGAGTATTCTTGGTCATGAATTTCTTTTTTTTTTTCTCTCTTTGCTGTGAGCACTGTGAATATTTCCTCCCATTCCCTTCTGGCCTGCAAAGTTTGTCCTAAAATAAAATCTGTTAGACTTATAAGGTTTCCCTTGTTTCTCTCCTCTGCTGTTTTTAAGAGCCTCTCTTTTTAACCTTTGACATTTTAATTATTATGTGCCACGGTCTGGACCTACTTGGGTTCATCTTGTTTGGAACTCTCTGTGATTCTTGGACTTAGATGTCTGTTTCCTTAAGGTAGGGAAATTTTTAGTTATTATTTCTTCTTTTCTTAACATTTTTTTTCTTTTATTTATTTTTGAGAGACAGAGAGAGACAGCATGAGCACGGGAGGGGTAGAGAGGGAGACACAGAGTCTGAAGCAGGCTGCAGGCTCTGTCAGCACAGAGCCTGGTGCAGGGCTCGAACCCACGAACTGTGAGATCATGACCTGAGCCGAAGCCGGACGCTTAACCGAATGAGTCACCCAGGCGCCCCAGTTATTATTTCTTCAAATAAGTTTTCTATTCCGTTATGTCTTTTTATTCTGCAGGGGTCGTCTTGTGTACGGTTCCCCCTGTGTGGACTGTGTGCGCCTGGTGTCTTCTGCGGGCTAGCCAGAGCTGGGGCTGTATATGCTAGTTACTCTTTTAAGTCATGGCTTTTTTCAGGAAGAAGAAAATAACAACAACTACAACAACATCCGAGAAAAAAAGAACAAGTTAAAAGGGGAAAAGAGTAAAGAAAAAAATACGGAAAAAGAAAAAGAAAAGGAGCCCAAATAGAACAAACAAGATACATTTACAATATGGATTATTTTCCATGCCCTGGCACCATAAGGGGCTAGTGGGGGCCTGCAGACGCTGAGTGTGCGGAGGTTGCACACTAACTGTGCTGACCGGATCCACTTGTTACAGCATTAAAGCCCTACTCCAGTCTATGCTTTTAAGGGGGAGAGGAATGTAAACTGTATTGTTCTCCAGTCCTTTGACCTAGTGTTCCCACAGTTCTTGTCTCTTTGTGGAGTTCTGCTGTTGTCCCTTTAATATGCTAGTTGCTCTTCTAAACTGTAGCTTTTTTCCCTAAGCCCAAGGACACAGGAAATTGTTCCTAGTCCTCCAGTACTATCTGCACTGCTATTTGCAGTGTTGGGGATGGGGGTTCCCTTTGTTACTGTGTCTCCATCTCTCTTGCTTCTCTCTCTTTCTTTGATTGTTCAGAAGCTGTTCGGTCAGTCCTCAGTTTTTCTTCCGGAGGAATCATTCTATTAATAGGTAGAATTTTGTGTTTTCCGTGGAGGAGGTGAGTTCAGGGTCTTCCAATGTTGCCATCTTGGACCAATACTAGACTTCTAAGTGCCATTGGTTGTATATTTATCCCAAGCAGTAAGTTTTACAACTACCTTCTTATGTTTTTATGATGTTTATTATCATCCTTTTATTTCTACTCAAATGATTTTCTTTAGCACTTCTTGTAAGGCAGATCTAACGTTGATTAACTCTGAGCTTTTGTTTGAAAAAGTCTTTATCTCATCATTTCTGAAGGACAACTTTGCTGGGTATAGATAACTTGGCTGGAAGTTTTTTTTCTTCACATATTTTGAATATATTATCTCATTTTCCCTGGCCCAGAATGTTTCTTTTGAGAAATCCACCCCATGGTCTTATGCAGGATTCCCTTATATGTACTTCTCTCTTTTGCTGCTTTAGAAATTCTTTGTCTTTGATTTTTGACAATTTAATTATAATCTGTCTTGGTGTGGCCCTATTCATGTTGAACCTATTCAAGGATACTTTGGGCTTCATGGAGGTGGATGTCCATTTCTCTCTCCAGGTTTGGGAAGTTGGTAACCACTATTGCTTTAAATATCTTGTCTATGCCTTTCTTTTCTACTTGAATTCCCATAATACAGATACTATTACTTTTGAATGTGTTTCATGTGTCCCCTAGACTTTCTTTATTCTTTATTTTTCTTCTAATAAGTTGATAATTTCAAATGTCTGCTAGGTCATTGGCTCTTTCTTCTTGGTTGATTCTGCTTTTGAAGCTCTTTATTTAATTATCAGTTTCACTCATTGTATTTTTTTAAATGTAGGATTTGTTTTTGATAGTTCCTATTTCTTTGAACTTCTATTATCATACATTGTTTTCCTTATTTCACTGAATTGTCTGTGTGTACTTTTAGTTCACTAAACTTTAAAAAGATTATTCTGGGACGCCTGGGTGGCTCAGTTAGTTAAGTGTCTGACTTCGGCTCAGGTCATTATCTCACAGTAAGTGGGTTCGGGCCCCGCATCGGGCTCTGTGCTGACAGCTCACAGCCTGGAGCCTGTCTTTGGATTCTGTGTCTCCCTCCCTCTCTGACCCCCCCCTGCTCACACATACACTCTCTCTGTCTCCTAAAAGTAAATAAAACATTTAAAAAAATTTAAAAAGATTATTCTGAATCCTTTGACAGTTCATAGATCTCCATTTCTTTAGTCATTTGTTGGGGCTTTATTAGTTTCCTTTGATGGTTTCCCATTTACCTTAATCATCCTTGATTCCTTAACTTGGCGTCTGTGCATTTGAGTAAATGTTCTCCTCTTCCAGACTTGGCAGGTTCAGTCTGACAGAGACAGTTCTTCACTAGTCAGCTTAGTTTGGGTTTCTGGACACGTCTGCTGGTAAACTTCTCGGGCAGGTGAGGCTTGCTGTTGGGTTGTTTTGGGTGATGCCACTGCTCAAGCTCTGAGGTTGGCATGTGGGGAGGGATGCCCCTGGCTGAGAGTAGTTGTACTGGCTTAGTTTCCTTACTAAGCAAGGCTGTCGGATGGGCTCTGTGGTTTGCTAGGTTTTCTGGTCAGGCTTCCTAGATGTTCAGGCCTGGGTGCTATCTCAGCAGTAGAGGGGACTGATGAAGGGCAACTCTGGAAATCTGATTTTCCTGTGTTCAGGGTTGGTTTTACTGTTTGTTCTAGTTGTTTGTTGGTTTAGTGATGTTTTTAACTCATTTTGTAAAGTCTGGATTCCTTGTCACATGTGTCCACTGTACTCTTGTTGTCGTAGTGGTCAGCTAGTGATTTGACAGTTTGTTAAACTCTCTCCCCAAAAGTATCCTGTTTTTAGCAGATGGGCCGTGTGTGTGTGATGGGGAAAGCCTTCAACTTTTAGCCAGATGACCTATAACTCTACCATAAGTTTCAGTTTCTGCTTTTGGAGAATCTGAAGTCAAAGTTGAGAGTTTAGAGCCTCTCAGGAGTTTTTAGAGAAGTCACTGGGCTCTTTATATGTACTGAGCCAACTAGATTCCTAGGTGGGCGTTTTTAAAAGTCCTTATTCTCATTCCCCAGCCTGTCTCCCCAAGCTTTTCAGTTTTTCTGAAACTGTTGTTTACCCCAAATGTTCTCCTTTGCCCAGGTGGCAGCAGCTCATGCATTTACCTGTAAGTGTTTTTGAAAAATACCCCTCAGGTGGTTGCGTCCAGTTTGGGAGAGTTCTAGGTGAGGCAAAATAAAGGCATGCCTTTGCAGTGGTCCTTCAGGAAGCCGAGATACAGGGCTAAATAGTCAACCTCAATTCTTTGAGAATAAGGTCCATTTTGCTTCCTCTGGTACTAGGAACCTATACTTAGAATGTGGGCTATTGTCTTACAAGATGCTACTGAGAAGGGAAACAGGGAATAAGGCCAGGCTGTTACAGGTTTTTTCCTTTCCTGCTTGCTGTAAATTGTGCTTAGTTTCTAGAGTTCTGATGAAGTTGATGCCCACAATTGTTGCCACTTTATTTGCTGCATTAAAAAATTTTTTATTTATTTTGAGAGAGAGACAGTGGCAGAGAGGGACAGAAAGAGGGAGACAGGGCGAATCCCCAGCAAGCTTTGCACTGTCAGCACAGAGCCTGACACAGGACTCAAACTCACAAAACGTGAGATCGTGACCTGAGTTGAAACCAAGAGTTGGACTCTGCAACCGACTAAGCCACCCAGGTCGGGTGCTTTTGTGGAAGGACATGCCTTTGGAATTCCCTACTCCATGCTATTTCACTGACATCACTGTATGCTTGTTTTTAAATATGACTTATGAATATATTAAAATCATCATTAGCCACAAATGCAAAGGGACTGATTATTGAAAATGTAGCAAGAAATATGGTGGTGTTGGAAGTGACATAAACACGAGAATCACAGCTATTCACATTCTCTGATTCTCTCTTCAACAGTTTTTGTGGACAGTGTACGTTAGTGGCCAATGCAGTATACTTAGGAGTTGGGAGTTAAGAACAACTGGACTAAAAAGAGCATTTTAAACCCTAAGCAGTGTGTTAGTGGAGGAGACGCTGTAGATTGTGTGTGAGGAGGTATGAAACTGGACATGGATAGACGTTATATTACAGTGGTTGTCTACTTACATTCATGAAATTCTAGTGTTTGCTGTGACTTGGACTGACTTGAAGTAAGGTCAGGTTCCAAGCTTCCTACTTCTGTAGTGAACCACCAGTCTTACCAACTTAAATGTTTGTTTATTTTTAAGAGAGAGTGAGCGAGTGAGAGAGAGAGAGCATATGAGGTAGGGGCAGAGAGAGACAGACACAGAATCTGAAACAGGCTCTAGCCTCTGAGCTGTCAGCACAGTGCCCAAGGCGGGGCTCAACCCTGCAAACTATGAGATCATGACCTGAGCCAAAACGGGATGCTTAGCAGATTGAGCCACCCAGTGCCCTTCCCCTTCTTTAAATATTTATTTTTGAGAGTTATCAGTTTAACATATTAGAGTTCTATGAATTTTTTGAAAGTTAGCTTCCACTGCTAAAAACTTATTTATCATGCAGTCCTGTATATTATTTTTATATGATTGTAAACAGTGGGACTGGGGCGCCTCAGTGGCTCAGTCAGTTGAGCATCCGGCTTTGGCTCAAGTCATGGTCTCACAGTTCGTGGGTTCGAGCCCCGCGTTGGGCTCTGTGCTGACAGCTAGCTCAGAGCCTGGAGCCTGCTTTGGATTCTATGTCTCCCTTTCTCTCTGACACTCCCCTGCTCGTGCTCTCTCTGTCTCTCAAAAATAAACAAACACAGTGGGACTTTGAACAAAAAGAATCTCTGTGAGCTGGAGTGAATTAGGGTTACATGAAATTAAATTATAAGTTTATCCCAGACATGACCTGACTGCAAAATCCCCAGGGATGATATCTCTAAGCACCATTTTCTTATAATCCTAGTTTCACACAAAGTAGGCACTTTGTAAATATCTATTACCTGAGCCATGGAAGCAAATAAAGTTAGATAAGCCCATGGGACAAGATCGTGGCAGATTTTGAAGTAAAAAAAAAAAAATTTATATATATATATATATATATATAACATACACACACACACAGATATCTATCAGTAGGTAAAATTACTGAGATTATGTCCTCATACAAAGTTCAAGGAAATTGATATGAATTACAGCAGAAACACAAGCATCGAGACAGAAAACCACTGATATTTTGATCAATACCTATGTTTAAAAAGCCTTCACTTTTAGGTATTTGATGTTTTGCGGGAAGAGAGTTAAAGGGATTAAACATAATTCTTGCCATCAAAGAGCTTTAGGTATGTAGAGAAGGTTTAGAAGAGGAGTAGGTTCAAGGAGAAGGATGGAAGAGCAGCTCTGGAACATCTATCTTCAAGTTTTCTGAAATAAGAATTTTGAAGAGGAAAAGAGTCAAGTGTATATGGCCACGGCCAAGTATGACATTTAAAAACTTGATCTCTTAGGATAGGTGTGAGAACAGTGTTGTGCGTAAGGAGAGGTGTGTGACGGAGCCCTCCGGGGTGCTAGAAGGATCTTGATCTAGGTGTTGGGTTTCTTGGATGTATGTTATTAATTAATCTGTACCTTCTGTCATATTTAGAAATTGCTATATATTTTTTTAAAAGTACTTTTTGGTGTTTTAGACAATTCTTTGGGGGATTTAGGCCTACAAAATGGATACTCAGACTTACATTCAAGGAGAAAAATTTTAAGTATTGATTATAAGTTAACCATTATAATTTGTATATTATAAGGATCAAGACAGATTTACATTTGCTTGGTCACTGACATATCATGTCACCTTTTTAGTCTTTGAGGTAACTACACTTAGGAAGGTGCCCTGTAGTCCCAAATGTTTCCATCTTGTGCTTTCCTTTCTCATACTCTCAAATATAAGCTGTTAAAGAGGGACACGAAGACAGCCCAGCTCCCAGGCACCTGCAGACACCACCACGCAGCAGTCCCTGTGGGGCAGGCGGCTCCGTCGTGCAAAAGTCAGTACAGAACATTTGTTCTTATGCCGAGAACACTCTGAGGTTTTTCCCTTGTTAACAAGACCACAATTAATAAAAGCTTATGCAGCATGTTTATCACCTTCCCATAATAGAATACATGGCAGACAACAAATCTCTTGGGTTTAAAAATAGCTTTATTTAGCATACCAAAAACACGGAAACATAAGAAAAACTTACCTAGTATAAACATAAAAAAATCGTTAAATACCATAATTTAATGTAAACCAAGTGTTTAAAAATGTGAATTATAATAAAATACATGCTATTTACACAGAACCAAGTTAAAGCCACCTCCACAGTTATTGTATCAGATCACTCTTGAAGTCGTCATTAACAGTGAATCAAACACAGCATTTGTATTTGTACTGGTCAGGAAGAAAAAAAAATAATCCTTGAATTTACTTTAAACAGAATATAAGTCACTGTGAATAATGTAGTTCACAGTGACATTCCAAGCAGAAAGGCAGCAAGTGCCAGTTCCGGGATCCCAGACACAGCCACTGCATCGCAGAGGCCTGGAAACCAGCCCACGGGAAGACCATTAAGCCCATTCTCTCATTTGAATGCAAACTGGTTGATTCAGTTTAATTACTGCTTAAGAAAGGTACTAAATATATCTGCAAAAATAAACCTTTATTAAAAATGCCCAAAAGTGAATGTAATATCAATCATGTAAGAAAGGCAAAAGCATAAAAAATATATGATTCCAGACAAGCCCCTTTAATTATAACAAATGTTAAGAAACTCAGTTTATAAAACCAGAAGGGGTAGCAAAAGGGTTTCGAAAAATGTAAAACTCAAAGCAAAATATAACAAGATGAACGAAGAAATGGTCCTTAAAGAAAGGGGTGTGTGTCACGTGTCTATCACACGAACGCCACAAGAGCGCTGTGGCCGCCGTCAGCATCACTACCGAGCAGTGTGTTGTCTCTGACCAGCAGGCCAAAAAGCTGTATTAACTGATCAAGCGTTTGGCTTTTGTTTCCAGAATCAATATCTATTCTTATATTGCAATTCAGTTATCATTAAGAGGCAGCATGAAGTCCAATATCGAGACTTTAAAATTAGAGTTGCAAGAACATATACTATATACATAGTAATAGAACATCCTGCGCCTTTGTCTAACCCTGTAATTCTAAAACTTGAGGTTTCCAGATCTATTTACACTCCTTAAAATTTATGAGAGATCTGGATGCCACAGAGCTTGTGTTTATGGAATTTATATCCATCAATATTTGCCATATTAGAAAAAACAAAACTGTAAGTAAGCATTGATTTAAAAATGAAAGTCTATTACAGGCTAACATAAATAACATTTTTTAGAAAATAGCTATATTTCCTAACAGAAAAAAGATTTGTGGGAAATGGCATTGTTTTTTCAGTCTCTCAACAAGTAGTTGAAAATGTAAGACAGCTAATGCCTGTGTATTATGATGAAGACAGTTTTGACTCACAGATGTCCTGAGAGGCTTGCACGGGCGCCCAGGGGCTCCTGGGCCGGCCAGACATGAAACATTGCTGGTTTAATCTAAGGCCTAAGTTAATAATAAGGGGGAAAAAAAGCCCACAGAAAAGGAACCAAAAAAGACACCCACACACACACACCACTGGATCACACACTCCCACTTTCATCTATAACTGGATGCCCAAAGTTACCATGGGCAAATTCAAATTAATATTGTCATTTCCACTGAGATGAGGGTCAAGATTTATTAATTTTTAGTTCATGAAAGATAGGAAACCTAGTAACTAAACACATCTTAGTTCCCTTTCCGACACCTACTTAATCCTGTTTGTGATAAACTGGTGTCATCTCTTAAATTTGCACAGCATCGGGAGAGACAAGCGTGACAGAAGTTTAATAGCCAAGACACTCGGATCAGGAGCACGTTAGCTATTTTTGGAGCAGCCTACTCGGCTTCGCACTACGTGAAAGCTCTGATAAATTTTAGGGAAACCAGGAGAAAAGTCTCCCGTAAGCACAGGAAGAACAATGCTGTTACCTTACACGCACACAGCCCTTCACATCTAAAGAGTTACTGTCATACATACCATCTCATTAAATCCTTTTAAAGCCCCTGGAGAAGAGCAGGACGAGTGACATTATCTGCTTCAGAGTTCAAGAATCTAAGGTGCAGACATGGGTCTTTCCCACAGTACCATGGTAAGTTGTTTTTTGTTATTTTTAACAGAACAGGGTTAGAATTTGGGTCATCAGACTCCTGGTTCAGGGTTCCCCCCGCCCAGCATTGTTCCTTCTTTGGGCTCCAGGGTCTGACCAGCACTTCTGACACCTGCACTCCTTCTGCCTCAATTAGCCAACACGAGGGAGGCGTGGGAGGGGCACACACCGATACAGTGAATGTCCCACCGGTGCCTGCGGGATGGAACGACGCTCTTGTTCTTTCTGTGCCAGTTTCTGTTGGCGGTTCATTCATAGCCTGTTCTCTTTACTCCAAGAGCAAAGTAAATATCTTGCACTTTAAAACATTTGATGAAAACACAAAATGAAATGGCAACAATGAAAATATGTGAAACTCTACCTGATTGGACACCTGGCACAACAAACTTGGCAATCTTCCTCCACCAGCCGGAGAGCCATATAAAAATCACAGTTCTTAATTTAAATGGAAAACGCCTCCTAATCATCTTGAAGCAAAGACTTCATTCTATACAAAACTAAGAAGATAATTTCAAGAGTTTAAATTCTTGCGTTTTTACACATACTGTGGTGGTGAGAGAAGGGAGTAAACAGGAGAGTAAAAGGCACTGAAACAGCAAAAATAAAATAATAATTGTCACAAATAAGCAAGGAGAAGTCTGTATCTGTCCCCCATCATTAATACATATAATTACTTTGGAAACTATTCTGTTGCAGGAGATCCTCTCCGTATTTAACCAGGATGCGAATACAAAGAGCATCAGATAGTCAGAGACACGAAGCAAATGCTGTTTAATTTCAGGAGTTGAGGGGAAGACGATCAACAAGAAAATCCTTCCTCCAAAACTAGACAAATGCCACTAATGTCCAATGATATTCTTGTTATCCTCTGTAAGCAAATTATCGATTATTGTGCCTTCCCTCCTTGAGATGTTTCTAATATCAAGATGGACTATGTGCATTTTTTAAGGTAGCTGAAGAAAAACAAGG
Source organism: Helogale parvula (assembly GCA_004023845.1). Lineage (NCBI taxonomy): Eukaryota > Metazoa > Chordata > Mammalia > Carnivora > Herpestidae > Helogale > Helogale parvula. Next base: position 77,089 of record PJEM01006910.1, on the reverse strand, counting down.
TTAACAGAAGCCAGTAAGAATCAGAAAACATGCTAAATTAACCTTATTTTCAAAATTCAACAGCATGTGGCTGGCTATTATAAAAATTGTTGGTGTCCCCCTGCCCCCTTATTTAGGTGAGTAATGTTCTCTTTATAGATGATTTAGACAGAAGTTAATGGCTTTTAAAGACTTGCACATATACTGAGCTGATGTACACACACGGGTATGCATCGAAATACATATACACACACGTGTGGATCACATCACGTCTCAAGACCTGCACTAATACGTTTTTCCCTCTTCACATATTTCGATTAGCAAAAATGAGCATGGATAATGATTTTATAGTAGGAAACAAAACCAATGAAAATCTAATCAGAAAATGGGAAGCGGTATGCTGTCAGAGTCAATGCACATTTATGTAGTGGTAAAGTGCTAGAAAGTTCTTTCGTTAGTATTTTTAAAAAGATTATAGTAAAAAGAAGGCTACAGTTTCATTTGATGGTGGTGACCATAGGCACCATAGCGATGGCACTGGCTGAGCTGGAGTTGACGATGTCCTCGTACTCCGGAGGTGGGTCTAAGTGGGGTTCTGTCTCACTCCTCCGGAGGCTCACCTGGCCGGTGGCCTCCTCATAGGTGGGCGGAGGGTCACAGTTGGAGAGACGAGTGGAGACCGAATCTGAGCGCCCAACTACGTATTCCAGGAAGCCTGGTGACAGTCCGCTGCTGTCAAACACTTCATCTGCTGGGGGAGGCGGAGTGATGATATTAAGGTGCTGAGGGAAAGGAATGTGGCCTTCAGTCACTGTCTGTCTGCGAGTTTTGTTTCTGAGGAAGCATCTCCAAATTAGGAAAATGACAAGGAGGATAATGAAGAGGCCAAAGATTAACGGAAAGGTAAGGTAAAACTGAAACCAGTCACTTCCTCGGTTACTCTCTCCTTGTTGTGCTTTCGTGTAGGTGTTCCAAAACTCCTTCTGAAAATAAAACACAAAAATAGGTATGATCAAAAGATGGGAAATATCAAAAGAACAAATGTCTGGATGCTGTTAACATAATGACCCAAAAACCAAAACCAGATTTGTTGGTTCAAATACAGCCTATATATTCCCTGACAAGAAATTACAAATAAATGTTAGTGTTCACTCTGGATCCTCCCTAAAATGGTCAGTCAGATCCCAAGAATGTTTGCAAGACTTGGGAGTTACTTATATTTTCAGCTATCATCTTTTTTATTTTTTAGCACTTATTTATTTTTAAGAGATAGAGCATGAGCAGGAGAGGGGCATATAGAGAGGAAGACACTGAATCCAAAGCAGGCTCCAGGCTTCGAGCTGTCAGCACAGAGCCTGATGCGGGACTTGAACTCACGAACCATGAGATCATGACCTGGGCCAAAGTCGGACGCTTAACCGACTGAGTCACCCGGGCGGCCCCAGCTCCCATTTTAGAAGAAAAAAACAAAACATGAGAGATTTTGTATTTCCCAATTAAACCAAATACTCTTCCCTTAAAAATGTGGACTATCATTTTCCACATTCAATTATGAGTTTCTCATGAGAAACTCCCATCATCATTAATGGTATGTGCTATGTTAGGCTGTTGTAAGCTTTTAGCACTTAAACACTTTACAGATGAATGCTTTGTTTCCTAATGGTTCTGTTTGAGATCTCCTTCCTCAACTCTGTCTCCACCCGCAAAGTTTAGTACATAGATATTCAATGAATGTTGTAATTACACATTGCCCCTAGTAGAAAGGTCAGACTAGTGAAGAAATTGTGTTAGGTTGTTTCCTAGCATAGACTATAATCCTGAAAGACACAAGAATTAGTAGTTCAAATCTTTAATACTTGTATGGGGGGAAATACTGAAAACATAAAGAAGCAACCTGACCCAAATACCAGCTATGAGACTTGCACAAGTTACTCTTTTAAGCATTAGGCTCGTCACCTGAAAAACAGGATAATACTAACCCGTCTTTACAGGCTATCTGAGCATCAGATGAGATAACATCTATATAACATGTCTAAGTCCCTGGCATATAAACAAATAGTAGTTATTACAATTTTTGTATATCATAATGAAATCTCTGCCTCAAATTCACTGATTAATCTATCCCATATGGAGACTATCCCTATTCCTAATGCTATTGACTACTTTTTCATTGTCTAAACTTAACCCGTAAGTGCTTTTCTCATAATCCCGTTTACCTGCAGGCGCTACAAGTCACTGATAGTAAGTATCTGGCATCAAGGAAGGGAACCAGGCTATTATCCAAAGGGACAAATAGAGTGAGTTGGACTAGATTGGGGATTGTATCGCTAGATGATAGCATGACATTAACATAAATCTATGAATCTGGTTAAAAGTAAGACTCTGGGCACTAAAGCTACTTGTTTTATAGTCCTATATTTTACTTAGTCACAAAGGCTTTTTTTAAAAAGAATAATTAGTATTTACATTAGTAATTCCTAGTCACTATATCATCCACTCAGACTTTATACATACATGGCATGAATCACTGCTCATTACTGTTTGTTCTCTATCTTCCCTGATTTTGAAGTTGCTGTTTTGATTTATTTTCTAATTGAGTAGTGCTTTCTAAAGAATTTTCCATACCTGAGGCACATGGGAAATAGTCCATAAAATTGTACAGCTCTGTGAATAACGTTCCTTCACCCTGACTGGTAAATGTTATCATATTTCAGACTATTAGGTTGTAGCTATTTTTTCGCCCTTCGTAAGCCTAGGTAGTATTCCACGGTCCTGCAGCTTCCAATGTGCAGCTAAGAAATCCCACACTTGTTCATTGGATTTTATTAGTTCTTATTTGTGAGATTTTTTTTTTTATCTTTTTTATCCTTTACCTCATTTTACCAGGATATTTCTGAGGCTTTTGGGTTTTGTTTCCTATCACACTTATTTTTTTAGTAGATTGTAATTGACATATTAGTTTCAGGTGTACAATAGTGATTTGCTATTTTGTATATTACACAATGATCACGATAGGTCTAGTTACCATCTTTCACCAAAGTTATAATATTATTGACAATATTCCCTATGCTATACACTACATCCCGATGACTTTTATAACTGGAAGTTGTATCTATTAATTCCCTTCACCCATTTCATCTGTGCCCCTCTGGCAACTACCAGTTTGTTCTCTTTTTCTTTTTTTGATTCCACATGTAAGTGAAATCACATGGCATTTGCTGTTTGACTTATTTCACTTACCGTAGCATCTTCTGGCTCCATCCATGTTGTCACAAATGGAGAAATTTCATTCTTTTGTATGGTTAAAAGTCCATTGTGTATACTTATACCACATTTTTATCCATTCACTTATGGACAGACACTTAGATTGCTATTGTAAATAATGCTGCAGTGAGCATAGAGGTCCATATATCTTTTTGAATTAGTATTGTCATTTTCTTCAGCTAAAGAGCCATAAGTGGACATGTTGGCTAATAGGGTAGTTCTATTGGTAATTTTTTGATGAACCTCCTTATTGTTTTCCATAGTGGCTGCAACACTTTACATTCCCACCAACCGTGTGTGTCCTTACCAGCACTTGTTATTTCTTGTCTTTGTGATACTTGCCATCCAGGCAGGTGTGAAGTGGTATTGCATTTGTGGTTTTGATTTGCATGCCCCTGATGATGAGTGATGTTGAACATTTTTTCATGTATCTGTTGGCCATCTATAGGTCTTCTGCCCATTTTTTATTTTTATTTTTTTAACATTTATTTATTTTTGATAGAGAGAGACAGAACATGATCGGGGAGGGGCAGAGAGAGGGAGACACAGAACCCGAAGCAGGCTCCAGGCTCTGACCTGTCAGCACAGATCCGGACGCAGGGCTCCAACTCATGAACCGCGAGATCATGACCTGAACTGAAGTCGGATGCTTAACGACTGAGCTACCCAGGTATCCCTTTCTGCCCATTTTTTAATTGGGTTGGTTTTTCTGTGTTGTTATTGAGTTGCATGAGTTGTTTATATATTTTAGTTTTCAACCCTTAATTAGATATGTCATTTCCAGGGGTGCCTGGGTGATTCAGTCAGTTGAGCATCCAACTTCTGCTCAGGACATGATCGCATGGTTTGTGAGTTGGAGCCCTGCTTTGGGCTCTATGCTGACAGCTCAGAGCCTTTAAGCCTGCTTCAGATTCTGTGTCTTCCTCTCTTTCTGCCCTTAGCCCACTCACACACTCTCTCTCTCTCTCTCTCCCTCCCTCAAAAATAATCAAACATTACATTTTTAAAAATTAAAATATTTATCATTTCCCAATATCTTCTGCCATTCAGGAGGTTGTTTTTTGTTTCTGTGGTTTCTTTTGCTGTTCGAAAGCTTTTTAGCTTGATGTAGTCCCATTTGTTTATTTTGCTTTTTTTTTTTTTAAAGTAGGTGTCACACCCAGTATGGATTCCAATGAAGGGCCAGTGCGGGGCTTGAATTTAGTCCATTTAAAGTAATGTTTAGTGTACTTACTGCATTTTTCTCTCCTCCCTTGTGGCTTGATTGTATTCACTAGGGTCATGTTTACATTCCTTTTTCTTTTTCCTTTATATATTTACTATAAGGTTTTTCTTTGTGGTTACCAAAAGGTTCACATAAATATAGATGATGTTATTACAGTCTTTTAAGATGATATAACTTAATTTTGAACACATTCCAAAACTTTCTATTTTTGATGACACCTTGTCTTTAATTTTATGTATCCCTTAACTAATTGCTGTTTTTTAATAAATTTTACTACTTCTTTTATTTTTCATACAAGGGGTTGATCCACTACCTTTCTAATTTATTTACCTTTTCAAGTGAGATTTTTACTTTAGCATGTTTTCCTACAATTCCTTTTCTTTTTAGCTAAGGGTAGTCCCTTTAACATTTCTTGTGAGGTTTGTTTAGCACTGATGAGCTCCTTTAGCTTTTGCTTATCTGAAAAACTCTTTTAATCCCTGTTACTTTCTGAACAATATTGCTGTGTAGAGAATTCTTGGTTGGCAGTTTTTTCCTTTCAGCATTTGGAATATGTCATGCCCTACCTCCTTCTGGCCTCTAGAGTTTCTGCTGAAAAACCTGTTGATAGCCCTATGAGGTTTCCCTTGTATGTAATATGTTGCTGTTTTCTTGCTTTTTAAAAGATCCTCTCTTTATCCTTAACCTTTACCATTTTAAATTATAATGTGTCATGGTGTGTTTCTCTACAGGTTCATCTTATTTGGAACTGCCTGGACTTCCTGCATCTGGATGTCTGTTTCCTTCCCCAAACTACGCTTAATTTTTAAAGCCATTATTTCTTCAAATAAATAATTTCTCTGATCCTTTCTCTCTTCTACTTCTGGAACCCTTATAATGCAAATGTTGTTTCACGTGATGTCTCAGAGGTCCCTTAAGGAATCCTTACTTCTTTATAACTTCTGTTTAATAAAGAAATCATAGAAAACCTGAAAAATGACTAAAGTACTCGCTCTATGCATTCACTCTTCACATGAGTTCTGTATATTTATTAAAGGCTGTTATTGTGAACTCTTTATCAGGTAAGCTGCATTTCTCCATTCCATGATGGCCTTTTTTTCTGGAGTTTTGCCTTGTTCTTTGGTTTGGAACACATTCCTGTCTCTGTCGATAGATGTAGGCAAAATGGCTACCTCCCTCATCCATTAAGGAGTGGTCCTATGTAGGAGCTATTTTCTGTGGTCCAGAAGTGCAGTCTCCCCTGGCAACCATCACCAGGCACTCACTGAGTACCCTTTGTATGGGCTGGAGCTGCAGAGCTTGGGTTAGTCACCTGTCCTGGTTGCAGCTCAGCCACACTGCAGGGAGAGTGGGGTTCAAGCCATTGGCCTGTTCCAGTTTTGGCTTGGTTGTTGCATGAGGTAGGTAAAACCCATCCTCTGGTATGAGCAGGCTAGAGGAAGAGCACTAAATACGATGACTGTCAGCTCCATCATCAGCAAGTTAGGATGAGATTGCAAAAATAGTGTCTTTGTGAGGATGGAAGTACTGGCAAGCCCCTGTGGGTGCCGCTTCTCCTGGAGCCACTTTAAAATTAGTAAGTGGGTCCGCCTCAGTGTGGTCTAGGGGCTTTTCACTCTGTTGCTTGGATGCTGGCTATCAAGGCAAGTGGGTTTAAGAGCAGAATCTCCATTCCCCAGAGTTCTGGGCTTCTTCTGATCTTAATCTTCATTGATTTTCAAAACTGGACACTTTGCAGGTTTACCTCTCCAGTGTTGGCCCTCAAGGCTGGGGTTTCTGATGTGGGGTACGATCCCTTCACTACTCAATGGAGAGGACTGATTGTGGGGTTACTACATCTGGGGTGGGTTCCCAGGTGAGGCCATGTCTCTATTTCATCTCCCCTTCTTATGCTGCCATCATGAACCCACTCACACACAGGCACTGAAAGTAGGGTGGGCATAAAAATGACTCAAAGCCATCTGTGTCCCACCCCTGCACTAGTTCATTTAAAATTTTTTTTAATGTTTATTCATTTCTGACAGGGCACAAGTGGTGGAGGAGCAGAGGGAGACACAGAATCTGAAGCAGGCTCCAGGCTCTGAGCTGTCCGCAGAGAGCCCAATGCGGGGTTCAAACCGACAAACTGCGAGATCACAATCTGAGCCACCCAGGTGCCCCTGAACTAGATCATTTAAAAGGTACGTTATTACTCTAACGTTCTGTGATTCGAAGATAAATTTGGGCATAACATTGTATGGTCTACTACAGGCTATATATAGATGAAAATCTGTAAGGTTCAATATTAAAATAAAATAAGCACAAAAGTATAAATAGCCCACCCCAAGAATACACCACTTATTTTAGGACAGTACCACAAACCTTAAATTAGTGATTCATTTATGTCACTAATAAAAAGCTAATCACAAGTCAAAACTTAAGACATTTAGAAAAAAGTAAATGTATTTCTTTGTGTACACTATTAACTTTTTGTATAAAATTATCACTTTTAGGATGGCCAACTTTAAAAACAAATCATCTGCAAATATATCACAAAGGTAGAATTGCTATGAGTGTTTGTTTTTTATAATTAAAAACTGTTTTAGATCCACTTTGCATCAACTAAAAATTTTATTCTAATTTAGTAATCATGTATTTTGGACACCTACCAATGACAATTTCATTTCCTCCTAAATCACATGTATCTGCTTTTTGTGGATAATATTAAATGGAGGAGACAGTGATTTAAAACAATTATACAGTGCTAAACTTAGGACAATATAAAAAAGCCACTTTTTGTATTTATCACTTTGGGATAATTAAGCATCAATGCACATGAAAATGATTTTTTTTAATGCTTGGCTTGTATAATCTACAGCCTAAAATAATTAACTTTTTAAGTGTTAGCTTAGACAAAAATCAAAGTATAAAACCAGACTTTTTACCTTATCTATAGTAACTCAATTCACATAAAGGTAAATATGAGGAAATGAAGGCATAGAAAAGTGACCTAATAATAAACCCAAGGTCACTGAACACATAAATGTTGGTGCTGGAACTTGAACAGGAGACCAAGCAGCACAAGCAAGGCAAAAAGCAGTCTGCCTTGATCTATAAGATATTTTGAACCTGTGTGGCCATTTTCCTAGAAAAAGTCTTCTCATATTAACTGGTCAAAAGCAAGCTGGCTCATTTTGTAGATTAACATTATCTGAATGAAAGGTAATGACATAATTATTTCATTGGAAATCAGACTTATTTTGTACTTGAAGCCAAAGAATCACATGAAAATTCACCTGAAGTGGTCCTTTAAATGAAAGCAGCCAAAAGATAATCAGAAAGAGCATATGATTATAAGACATCGTAAAGCAATGCTTTTAGAGGGAATGGGGATTTGTTTAATAAATAATCATTAAAGGATCACAGTCATTTTAGATGAGGTTAAAATTATACAAATAATGAATGGAATCTGAAGCTTCCAGAGAGGTCTGAACCATTTCAGAGAGAGGAGCGCCAAAAGGTAAATGTTTCATCACAGTAGGGGAGTTTCAGAACAAAATTTTGTATGTACAAGGTTCTATAAAGTAATATTGTTGTTCTTTTAGAAAATGTGTGCTTTTCTGTTGTGAATTTGCTTACTGCCATTTATGAATAGTAAAATCCTATTCCATTTACTCAGATTGTGACTCAGAACTGAAGGACACTCTTCCTAATTGGAAGGAGGGGAGAGAAACATGTCTTACAATCTGATGAATCAGGTTAGAACATAAGGATGTCTCCGTGGGTTTGTGTTGCTGAAAGGGCCAGCAGCATTTACACCAAGCACTCACATGGCTTCTTTCCTGAACAAGTACAGGCAGTACGCCATTGTACTGCTTTATCACACTTCACAGCTCTGGTGTTTCTTATAAATTGAAGGCTTGTGGCCACTTTCAGAATACTTCAAATTTCAATGCTCTATTTGTTATGGTAATCATATGGTAATCAGTGATCTTTGATATCATTATTGTAATTGTTTCAGGCTGCCACAAAATGCGCCTATATAAGGAGGGTGAACTTAAATGTTGTATATGTTCTGCCTACTCTACTGTCTTTCTGTTCTCCTACAGCGTTCAAGGGAAAATAAGACGTACACATCCTCACTTTAAACCAAACACAAGAAATCCTGTCGAAAGCCAAGACAGGCCGAAAGCCAGGTCTCTTTCACCAAACTGTTACCCAAATTGTGAATGCAAAGGAACAGTTCTTGAAGGAAATTAAAAGTGCTCCTCCACTGAACACACACATGATAATAAAGTAGGAAAGTATTATTGGTCTGGATAGAAGATCAAACCAGCCATTAACATTCCCTTATGAGAAAGCCTAATCCAGAACAAGGCCCCAACTCTCTTCAGTTCTATGAAGGCTGAGAGAGGTGAGGAAGCTGTAGAAAAAGAAGTTGGAAGCCAGCAGATGTTGAGGTTTATGATTAAGAAGCCAACTCCAGTTCCATGAACGTGCAAGGTGAAGCAGAAATGCTGACAGAGAAGCTGCAGCAAATTACCTAGAAGGTCTAGCTAAGACGATTGATGAAAATGGCTACACTACACAACAGATTTTCAATGGTGAACAAACAGCCTTGCAATGAAAGAAGATGCCATCTAGGATTTACCTAGCTAGAGAAGAGAAGTTAATGCCTGGCTTCATAGCCTCAAAATACAGGCTGGGACACTTGGGTGGCTCTGTCAGTTGAGCATCCGACTCTTGATTTCAGCTCAGGTCATGATCTAGCAGTTGTCAGACTGAGCCCCACATTGGGCTCCATGCCCAGCATGGAGCCTGCTTGGGAGTCTTTCTCCCCTCCCCCCTCAAAATAAATAAATATTTAAAAATAAACAAGCTGACTCATGCAGCTGGTGACTTTAAGTTGAAACCAGCGCTCATTTACCATTGCAAAAATCCTAGGGCACTTAGGAATGAGACTAAATCTCCGCCGCCAACACATCTGTTTACAACATAACTTACTGAATATTTTAAGCCCACTGTTGAGACATACTGCTCATTCACAATGTACCTGGTCACCTAAGAGTTCTGATGGAGATGTACAAGATTAATGGTTCCCTGCCTGCTAACACAGCACCCATTCTGCAGCCCATAGATCGAAGAGTAATTTTGACTTTCAAGTCTTATTTAAGAAATACATTTTGGGGTACCTGGGTGGCTCAGTTAAGAGTCCAACTTTTGGTTTCAGCTCAGGTCATTATCTCAGAGCTCATGATGAGTTCAAGCTCTGTGCATCAGGCTCTCAGCATACAGCCCACTTCAGATCCTCTCTCTCACTCTCCCAAAAATAAATAAATCATTAAAAAAATACATTTTTTTTAAAGCTATAGCTGCCACAGATGGGGATTCCTCTGGGGAAATTAAAAACCTTCTGGAAAGGATTCACCATTCTAAATGCCATTCACATCTGTGATTCACAATATTGACAATGGCCCAAGTATGGAAAGAGCCAAAATGTCTACAGACTGATGAATGGATAAAGAAGATGTGATATATATAGAGTGGAATATTACTTGGCAATCAGAATAATGAAATCCTGCCATTTGCAACAACGTGGATGGAACTAGAGTGTGTTATGCGAAGCGAATTAAGAGAAATATATGATTTCATTCATAGATGCAATTTAAGATACAAAGCAGACGAACATAAGGGAAGGAAAGCAAAAATAATATAAAAACAGAGAGGAAGACAAAAGACTCTTAAACACAAAGAACAAACTGAGCGTTGCTGTGGAGTGTGCGATGGGAGAAGGGCAAACAGGGTGAGGGGCACTGAGGAGGATACTAGTTAGGATGAGCACTCGGTATGTAATATGTAAGTGATGAATCACTACACTCTACTCCTGAAATCATTATTACATTAACTTGAATTTAAATTTTAAAAAATAATTTTAAAAATTAAAAATAAAGAGAACATCTGTGATTCAGAGGAAGAGGTCAAAATGTCGAAACTAACAGGTTTGGAAGAAGTGGAGTCCCACTCCCATAGATGACTTTGAGGGGTTCAAGACTTCAGCAGAGGAAGTAACTGAAGATGTTGTAGAAAAAGCAAGAAAACTAGAATTAGTAGTGAAGCCTGAAGATGTGACTGAATTTCTGTTATCTCATGACACAACTTTGACAAATGCTTCTTACGGATAAGCAAAAACACTGGTTTTGTGAGCTGGAATTTATTCCTAAAGGGCCTGTGAAGACTGACACAAGAGATTTAGAATATGACAAAGTTAGCTGATAAGTAGCACTAGTCTTTCAGAGGACTGACTCCGATTTTGAAAGCAGGTCTGTGAGTAAAATGCCATGGAACAGCATTGCATGTTACAAAGAAATTGTTCATGAAAGGAAGAGTCAATCAGTGTGGCAAACTTCACTGTTGTAAGATATTGCCACAACCAACCCATCCTTCAGCAACCACCATCATCAAAATAAGACCCTCCACCCGCAAAAAGAGTATGACTCACTGAAAGCTCAGACGATGGTGAGCATTTTCTAGCAATAAAGTATTTTCAAATTAAGGTATGCACATGGTCTTTTTATATATAATGCTATTTCACTGTTAGTAACAGACTACAGTGTGGTGTAAATGTAACTTTTATATGCACTGGAAAACCAAAAAATTCATTTGACTAGCTTTAGTGCAGCGTTCACTTCATTGTGGTGGTCTGGAACTGAACCCACAGTGTCTATGAGATGGGAAAGGGCGATTATCAGGGACAAAACCCACAATCCTAACTTCAGGAGCTGCCTCATTGAGAACAACTTGAGGCATTCCACAGAAATTCTTTACCAAGATGACAGGTGTTCTATAGAAAATGTTGGGAGTTACACAAATTCACTTAACGTCTTTATGTTAATTTCTTCATCAATAGGGTATGAATATGTAGATAGAGGTTCTGAGAAAAACATCATCTAAAAATTTTAAATTATATTACAAAGAGTAAGGCATTATCTTTAAAACTGCCACTAGGGTGCAGACAAATTGCTGAGAAATAGGGTTTATGCTGACTGCGGTGTCAATTAAATTTATTTTTACAAGTTAAAAATTGGGGGAGAAAGAGGAGGGTATAGTTGTGTTTTTAAAATTAATGACGGGGACTATTTTGCAAGGTGGCAAACGTAATTATTTATGAACTGTTATGCTTGGGATTGAAGATACTTGAGGGAGAAATGGATAGTTGTCTGGGTGTATGAGGCAACAGGAGCATCTCAAGATCCAAAATAGCCCGACTGCCCAGGATTCAGTTTGTTAATTCCTTCTTTCAGGGTTCAGGTTCAAGAGAGCAACTCACCACCTTCACAGAGACACTCAATCTACAGCTACATATGGAACAAAACAGAGCACCTTGTACACATTAGGCCAATGAGAAATAACCCACATCCAAGCACTTAGGAAAGGCTGAGATGCAAACACCATGAACCCCACCCCTGGCACAGTGACCCACAATCAAGAGAGAGGGAACTCAAAACCATGACCACCTTCTCCCTGAGGAGTGAATAGTTTAAACCCAACATTTAAGACTTGCACCTGAGATCATTGAAAACCAACGGAACTTACATCCATAAAACATACAGCTATGGAGAAATGAGAAACACTTCTGAAAGGGCTTGTATGAATGGACCCACCATTGAGTACAGATGAAGCCAACTGAAAAGTGTCCGGACTTTCTTTGAAATACTGCTTCATCTTAAAGCAACTGCACGAGCAGCAGGCATCTAACATACATCGAGGGGGGCTTACTGATATACTCTGGGGAAGGAGGATGGGAGACACCATCTTTGCATGCTCACTCTGCCTTGTTTCAGCTCCTCAGTATCACCTGGAAAGGAGATGGTCCCTTTTTCTGGTGCTCTGACTTCTGTGGCTTCTGCCCAGCAGCCCCTTTTATGTTGCCTGGCACTGGGGGCCAGCAGGACTTACATCTGTAGTCCCAAATAACTATGGTTTTCATACTTCAAAAGTTGCTGTCTGAAGACCTGGCTTCCAGTGAGCTTTAATTTTGATGCTGGCACATCTTAGCACACCCTCAACTATGGGGAGGCATTAAAAATAGGCTGCTTAGACAATCAAAAAGACTGAGAGGCAATATAGAGCTTGTGCAGGGTTGAATGATAAGTTTCAGCTCCCTAACGAGGCCACTTTTTTAAGACTAGAAGAAGTGGCTATTTTCATCTCATGCATAGAAATCAATACAGAGAGTAAAGCAAAACAGGGAAAGAGAGAAGTATGTTCCAAATGAAGCAACAAGAAAAATAACTCAGAAAAAGACCTTAACTAAAACAGTTGAGTGGTGTACCTGATAATAATAGTCATAAAGATGTTAACAGAGCTCAGGAGAGGAGTGGATGAACAAAGTGAGGGCTTCAACAAAGAGGCAAAAAATAGAAGAAGGTACCAACTAGAAGTTACAGAATTAAGAATACAATAACTGAACTGAAAAATACACTACAGGGGTTCAATAGCAGACTGGATGATGAAGAATTGATGAGCTGAAATATAATGGACTTCATCCCATCAGAACAACACAAATATAAAAATATAGCCTATTATCTACATAGAATGTGCTATCATGAACCTCATGGTTATGATAAACCAAAAACCTGTAACAGATATGCTTGGATTCCCTTTTTTATATATTTTTTGTATAACACTAAAGAAAGTCATCAAGTCACAAAGGAAGAGAGCAAGGGAAAAAGGAATAGAGAAGAACTCCCAAGACAAATAGCAAACAATTAACAAGATGGCAGTAAGGACATACCTATCAATAATTACTTTAAATGGCTAACTGCTCTAATCAAAAGACATAGAGTGACTGACTAGATTATAAGAAAGACCTATGTATATACTGCCTATCAGAGACTTAAAATGTAAGCACAAACACAGATGAAAGTGAAGGAATGGGAAAAGATATTTCATGCCACATTAGACCAGACAGACTTAACAGATATATACAGAACATTCCATCCCAAAGCAACAAAATGCACATTCTTCTCAGAGCACACATGAAACATTCTCCAAGATCACACACTAGGCCATAAAACAGGTCTTAATAAATTTAAGACCAATCACATCAAGCATCTTTTCCAACCACAATGGTAAGAAACTAGAAATAAATTACTTGAATAATTCACAAATATGTAGAGATTACACAACATGCTCCTGAACAACCAATGGGTCAAAGAAGAAATCAGAAGAAAATTAAAAATAACTCTGGAAAAATGAAAACAGAAGCACAACATACCAAAAGTTATGGGATGTACCAAAAGCAGGTCTAAGAGGGAAGTTCATGATAAATGTGTATATTAAGAAACAAGAAAAAAAACCTAAACAACTTACCTTATACCTCAAGGAATGAGGAAATAAAAAGCCCAATATTAGTAGAAAGAAGGAAGTAACAAAGATCAAATAAACAAAAGAGGCACTAAAAACAACTGAAAATGAAACTTAGAGGTGATTTTCTGAAATGATAAAGAAAAGTTACAACTGATACCACAAAAATGCAAAAGATCATAAGAGAATACTAGGAACAATTATACATCAACAGGTTGGACAACCTAGAAGCAATGGATAATTTCCTAGAAATATACAACCTACTAATAATCATGAAGAAAGAGAAAGTCTGAACAGACCAGTTACTAGTTAGGAGACTGAATCAGTAATCCAAAATCTCCCAACAAACCAAAGTCCAGGCCCAGATGGCTTCATTGGTGAATTGTACCAAATGCTGAAACAATGATTAATACAAATCCTTCTCAAACTACTCCAAAAAGTAGAAAAGGACAAAACATTTCCAAACTCATTTTTTAAAGACCAGCATTATCTTGATACTAAAACCAGATGAAGACATCACATGAAAAGAAAATTACAGGCCAATATCCTTGATAAGCATAGATGTAAAACCCCCTAACACAATATTAGCAAACCATATTAAACAGTAAATTAAATGGACTATATACCATGAATAAGTGGGAATTATTCCAGAGATGCAAGGATGGTTCAACATCTGCAAATCAATATGATATACCACTTTAACAAAATGAAAGATAAAAATCTTATATCATCTGAGATGCAGAGGGCATTCAACAATTTTCAACATCCATTTATGATAACTTTCAACAAGTGGGTATAGAGGAAACCTATCTCAACTTAATAGAGACTATACATAACAAGCACATTGCAAACTTCATACCGACTGGTGAAAAGCTGAAAACTTTTCCTCTACGATCAGGACAAGGATGTCCATTCCCACCATTTTTACTCAAGATAATTTTGGAAGTCCTAAGCAATTGGACAAGAAATAAAAAGCACTCAAAATGGAAAGGAAAAAGAAAAACAAACTATCAGGATTTGTAGATGCCACACTATACAATGAAAACTCCAAAGACTAACAACAAAATAGAACTAAAGAATAAATTTAGTATGGTTGCAGGATACAAAATCAATATACAAAAATTTGTTGCATTTCTATACACTATTAACTATCAGAAATTCAGGAAACAATTCCATTCACAATTTCCTCAAAAATAATAAAATACCTAGGAATAAGCTGAATCAAGGAGATAAACAACCTATATACTCTGAAGCCTATAAGATATATTGCAAGCTCTGACAGTTTTTCCTTTTTGTGATTTAAGCACCTGACTTAAGGTTTGATTGCAGAGGCAACCACTTTAAAGATGGCTATCTTGAATAAATATATTGCCTGCTATCCAAATAGATAAAGAGCCCGCCCACCCCCACAAACTACTCCTGCTCCTTTGTTTTAGAGATCTTCATTGATTTAGAGACCTGAACATTTGGACTACTTGTTTTCTCTTCCTGTGCTTTAAATTCATGCTCTTATGTTTTAAATTCACAAAGAGGGAACACAAAATCCTAATCCTGTTCTCTCTCACGACATAGCTGTGAGCTTTCCAGAACCTATAAGCAATAAACCTTGTCTGTTTCAAAGTTTATGGGCATTGCTGAGGGTGTCTTGCAATCATAATAAAAAACCACAGGGGCTGGTCCGATCTCAACACTGGTTACTGACAGGCTAAGAACTGCACACAACAGAAGTAGTCAGCAGGACTGAATGTTTGCCCTTGCAGTTAACTGATAGCCATCTAGGTGCAATTAGCTTAAAACCACCTAAGTCAAATGGATAACCTCATGTGAGAAAGTAGCACTGCTTACTGGAGGTCTGTTGCACTGCCGTGCGCTTTCATATATCGTCTCTGTCATGTGTTGCCTGTGGTATGAACCCAAAATATCACAGCTGCTCTAATAATTCAGTGTTCTCTCAGAGCAGCCTAATGAAGGCCATAGGGTCTAATGAGATGATTAGACTATTAATCCTATAAGGACCTATTAATGTACACAAGGGTCTTCTATGCCTCAAGTCCAAGGCGAGCTAAGTAGAGTGGAGTGAACTGCAAAGCTACTGCCAATGCCCAAGGAGAGGCTCTGGAATAAAGCAGAAGAAAAGGATTCCTGTAGCTGAAAAGGATGGGAAACCTCTGCCTAGAAGTGTTGAGTTAGTGGGTTTTGCCTAGACTATAAGTCCTAATCCAGAGACTGAAATAGCCTTGCAATAGGAAACCAATGGTCCTGTGAAAAGACAAAGGGGCACCTGGGTGGCTCAGTCGGTTAAGCATCCGACTTCGGCTCAGGTCATGATCTCACGGTCTGTGGGTTCAAGCCCCATGTTGGGCTCTGTGCTGACAGCTCAGAGCCTGGAGCCTGCTTTGGAGTCTGTGTCTCCCTCTCTCTGCCTCTCCCCTACTCCTGCTCTGTTTCTGTCTCAATAATAAATATACATTAAAAAATTTTTTTAAAAAGGCAAACATAACAGAGACCTATGGTCTCTGTGCTGCCAGTTCACCTAGTACTGTTGCTTTTTGTCCTCTGACCTGATGAGCTATCATGGGTCAATCTCTGGTTCAGAGTTGCTAAAAAGAATAATAGACAAATATAAATTTCCTGAACATCTATTGCCAGTACCCCCTAAAGGACCCTGAGGAGGTGTACTAGCTCCTTGATAAATGCAGAACCCCATGGAAGATTCCCCGGCATTGCTCACTGCTGTAGCATACCAACATGCCAAGAGTCTGGTATTACACTGTAGAGGCCCAGGGGCTTTTCCCAAAGACCTTGTACAAACTGGGCTAGTGGAGGCAGACTCAAATAGGTGTATTGGGACACCGTGGAAAGCAACTGCCTATAAAGATGGTACACAGTGACAACATCCAAACTTCCTGGTTAACAACACATAAGATAAAGGTAATGGGAGAAAATGAAGAAGTGGAAACAGATCAGAAACTGTTTTAACTGAAATTCAAACCTTTTTGAAGGATTTTATGCAGCAGGAAAGAGGAAAGCTAATTGGCAACTGCAGGATTTTGTTTTGTTTTGAGAAGGGGCTATGAAACGTTATTCATGGTGGCTGAAATGCACCAAATGGTCAGCATCTCTTAAAATCCATAATATTCTTAAGGATCCATCTGAGCTCAATGCTTGTTTTTTCTGAGGCACCATAGATCCTGAGCTCCTCACGTTTCCCATGAACTGGACAAAACCACGAAATGTGCTTCATAAGGCATCCCTGCCACTAAGGAGAAAGCTGACAGGGTTAGCAAAGCCTCTAGTAAGGAAGGAAAGAGAAAAGGCAAGGCAAAGACCCTTAGAGCCAGATATTTGTACTGGGGCCTTCCCCTCTGCACACACATAATTTACTGCCTGGTGCTGTGCCCATCCTTCCAACAGTGATCACTGCTAAGGATCACAGTAAAGGGAAAACATTAAGATGAGGTCTGCTTCCTGCTGTACAAAATTGGCATGATCCAACTGGCTTACCATTTCCATGACTTTAGTAACCCAAATGACCTCCTCATATCCAACCCTAAAGATGCCCCATTTGACCCTGAGTCTGGAGAATTATTTTTACAAGACATACCCCCCCCCCCAATTATGGGTCATCACTATTACATTACGGCTGCTGAAGTCATCCTAGACAGTACACTAACACTTCTAACAGAAAACTTACATTCTCTCTCTGTCCTTGAAGAAGTAAGTTTAAAAAAAAATTTTTTTAATGTTTATTTATTTTTGAGAGACAGAGAGAGCATGAGGAGGACCGGGGCAAAGGAAAAGAGGGGGACACAGAATCAGAAGCAGGCTCCAGGCTCTGAGCGGTCAGCACAGAGCCTGATGCGGGGCTCAAACCCACAAACTGTGAAACCATTACCTGATCTAAAGTCGGAAACTCAACTGACTGAGCCACCCAGGCACCTCCCACTTTTTTTTCCAAACTTTTCAATAATACTATTTTACTGTTTTATATTACTGTCTACTTAAAAATAGTTACCCAAGTATTTTTGTTAATCTGAAACTTTGTGGAGTTTTTCTAGGTTAAATGATGGAAATTCATTGACTATCTAGATCATTTCCAAGTAAGATAAAATGCTAAAACATTACTGAACACAGTTGTATCTACTTTTGGCTCTTGTTATCTAAAGATATTTGAATGTGTCCACAAACATGTCTTGTGCCACATTATGTACTATGAGAAAGCAAATGCTACCAGAAATTAGGAAATCTCATGAATTTGCCAATCTACTAAATGTGGTATAGCAATTCCCAATTTCTTCTCAGTTTTTATTAGTATTTAAGGTTTCTAATGGTTAAGAATTCTAGTGTATATAATTAAATCTACTAAAAATAATAAAAGAAACATTTCTATATGATAAGGGAACATAAGGCAAGCTGAGGGCGAAACACAAGCTAGCACAACTCTTCCCACCCCCACCAGCGTGGAATATACGGGAGCCTCCTCAGGCACTCCGGGATTCCTAAGAACAAAGGAAAGGAAAGGAAATAAATGGTTAACTGACAGAGATCACAGTCATACAGGACACCGGTCTCCATCCATGTACACATATCTTAGTAAAGTATAAGAAAAAAATAATCTTAAACCGAGGGAGTCAGTTTCCTGGAGCTCTAATCTCACCTTACCCTCCACAGTGATGTGGGAAACAAAGGCAAGAAGGAAATGGCATGTAAAATTAAATTTATAACCTGTAACCCGTTGACAAATACTTGAGGCAAATACGAAGTGTAACATTTCTCCAGGAACACCCTCCCCCTTAATTTCCTAAGGTTAATGCCTTACTAGAGCAAAGAAAACAACCTTAGCCTGACAATAGCAAGGCCCGGGAAGTCTTGAGAGTCCTCTTTAGCATATCAAAGTCCTCCCATTTGCCTTTACCTCCTCCAACTCCATAGTATTTAAGGTCAGTCTTCACAGCCCCAGTTCAGCTCTTTCGGCCCACAGGTCCTGTCCCTGTGCTTTAGTAAAATCACCTTTCTGTACCAAAGACATCTTAAGAATCCTTTCTGGGCCGTAGACTCTGGACTGTGACCATTCCAAAACCCCATCACATGCAAGGAAAGTAGGCTATGTATTAGGTAAGAAAAGTATAAAGTATGGGATTATGGGGGGTAACGGTGGAGTAGGAGGGCCCTAAACTCACTTCATCCAATGGATACAAATAGGTAAGACTCACATCAATGTAAATAATCCAGAAAATGACCTAAAAAGTGGCAGAACAAATTCCACAACAAATGGAGAGAAAAGAACATATGAAAAAGGGTAGGAAGGGTAGAAAAGTGTGCAAGCACGCAAGACTGCAAGTTGATCATGCGAGGGAGGGAACCCTAGGGGCAGGGAAGGGAGAGAAATAAGACTACTACACCAGGGAGGCCACACAGCAAAGATGATTCTCTGTAATATTTGTGAAAAACACACGGGCCAAATTTCATGAGTTCTTAACAATCAGCTGGACTTCAGGCATAAAATTGTAAAAATCAGGGGGTTTGGCTCCAGGAGAGCCTGGAGAGTGAGAGAAAGCTGAGTCCCTACCCATAAAGAGAGAGAACAAAAAGCCTCTGAAATACAGCATAGAAGCAGTAGATTGAAAAATACCTGGATCATACAGGAGGGAAAGTTGGAGAGGCAGTGATCCCTGAGCAACTTCTCCAAGAACAAAGAAGCTGACAGACACCACTTCCTTCTCCCCACCACCTGTAGGAACCAGCAGGCAGTTGATACTCACTGCCTTACTTACATCATGCCCCAATTCCTGCAGATCTGCCCCTTTCCAGACAGGCCCAATTCAGTTGTCAGCTGGGAGTCTGCAAGGTCCCTCCTGCAGAAGACCTGGGGCATGCAAACCTTGCTAACAGGACTCGTCTCCCATTAAGACCAGCACAAACTCCCCACATGCACTGTCTGCTGGTCATAGAGTGCTGCAAAGCTTCAACTCTAGGGGAAACAGGATCTAAACTTTTCTAACTAGCAGACCAAAACACACCTAGTTGAAACTTGCCACAAACTAGACTAGGTTCAAATGCTCCACAATGCAAGCAAGGAGAAACGTACAGAGGACTGATAGGAGGGGAAAAAGCAGCCAAAACACCACAGAGTGCACACAGCATATACTTCTTAAAGTGCTAAGCCCTGGACAGTATATGACCTCTTCATCATAAAGACAGTACTCTCCAGGGCATTAAATTTAACACGTTTTCCTAACACAGAGAAGACAGAGGTCTGGGCAAAATGCCAATATGGAGGAATTCATTCCACACTTGATCTTAGCCAAAAGGCCGAAAAGTGATGGAGGAATTCATTCCAAAAGAACTGGAAGAGGTCATGGGCAGGGATCCAAATAGAACAGATATAAGTAATATATCTGAGCCAGGATTAAAAAAGAAATCATAAAGGGGCACCTGGGTGGCTCAGTCGGTTAAGCGTCCGGCTTCGGCTCAGGTCATGATCTCATGGTTCGTGGGTTTGAGCCCCACGTCAAGCTCTGTGCTGATAGATAGCTCAGAGCCTGGAGCCTGCTTCGGATTTTGTGTCTCCCTCTCTCTATGACCCTCCCCTGCTTGAACTGTGTCTCTCTGTCTCTCAAAAATAAATAAATAACAAAAGAAAAAAAAAAGAAATCATGTGGATACTAGCTGGGCTTGAGAAAAGCATGAAGACAATGAAGACACTACAGAATCCCTTTCTGAAGAGATAAATAAGAACTAGTCGGGCAAAAAAAAAAAATGGGATAACCACCATGAAAAAACAACTGAATGCAATGACAATGACGATGGTGAAGCAGAGGAACAAATCAGAGACACAGATCATAAACTTATTGAAAATAATAAATCTTAAAAGAAGAGGGAAAGAAAAGCACTGGATCGTGAATGTACACCACATAGGGAAGTCAGTGACTTCATAAAGCATAATAACATTCATATCATAGGAGTCCTTGAAGAGAGGGGGAAAAAGGGGCAGAAGGTTTATTTGAACAGATTAAAGCTGAAAACTTCCCTAATCTAGGAAAGAAACTAGTTACCAAATCCAAGAAACAGAACTCCCATCAAATTTAACAAAAGCTGGTCAAACCCAATACATATTTTAGTATAATCTGCAAAACAGAGAGATAAGAATCCTGAAAGCAGAAAGGGAAAAGAAATCCCTAACCTACAAGGGAAGACAACCCAGGTCAGCAGTAGATCTCTCCATAGAAACCTGGCAGGCCAGAAGGGACTGGCATGAAATATTCAATGTGCTAAACAGGAAAAATAGAAGGCAAAGAATACTTTATCCAGCAAGTCTGTCATTTAGAACAAGAGAATTAAATAACTTACCAGACAAACAAAAACTAAAGGAGTTAGTGACCACTAAACCAGCCATGCAAAAATATTAAAGGGGACCCTTTAAGTGGGAAAGATGAAAAGCAGCAAAGACTAGAAAGGAAAAGAAAAAAACCTCCAGAAACAGCAACTTTACAAGTAATACAATAGCGCTAATTTCTTATCTATCAATAATTACTCTGAATGTAAATGAACTAAATGCTCCAGTCAAAATATATAACGGTATCAGAATGGATGAGAAAACAAGACCCATCTCTATGCTACCTACATGAGATACATATGAGACCTCAAGACACCTCTAGGTTGAAAGTGAGGGGATGGAGAACTATCTATCATGCTAATGGACACTTAAAAAAGGATGGAGAAACTATGCTTACATCAGACAAACTAGCTTTTAAACCGAAGACTGTAATAAGAGATGAAGAAGGGCACTATATCATAATAAAAGAGTCTATCCAACAAGAAGATCTAACAACTATAAATATGTATGCCCCCAATTTGGAAGGACCCAATATAGAAATCAACTGATAACAAAAAACTCATTTGTAATAATACAATAATACTAGGGGACTCTAACACCCCACACACAGCAATGGACAGAATATCTAAGCAGAAAATCAACAAGGAAACAATGGCTTTGAAGAACAGCCTGGAGCAGATGGACTTAACAGACGTATTCAGAACATTTCATCCTAGAATACACAGTCTTCTTGAGTGGGAACATTCTCCAGGATTGATCAGATACTGGGTCACAAACCAGGCCTCAACAAGTAACATTGAAGAAAACCAAAACAGGAGGCATCACAATCCCAGACTGTAGCCTCTACTACAAAGCTGGATTCATCAAGACACTATGGTATTGGCACAAAAACAGACACATAAACCAATGGAATAGAATCGAGAACCCAGAATTGGACCCACAAATGGATGGCCAATTAATCTTTGACAAAGCAGGAAAGAGTATCCAATGGAAAAAAGACAGCCTCTTTAACAGACGGTGCTGGGACAGCTGGACAGCAACATGCAAAAGAATGAAACTAGACCACTTTCTTACACCACACACAAAAACTCAAAATGGATGAAGGACCTGAATATGAGACAGGAAACCATCAAAACCCTAGAGGAGAAAGCAGGAAACAGCCACCTTGACCTTACCCGCAGCAATTTCTTACTTGTCATATCCCCAAAGGCAAGGGAAAGAAGAGCACTAATGAGCCATTGGGACCACATCAAGATAAAAAGCTTCTGCACTGCAAAGGAAATAATCAATAAAACTAACAGGCAACCAAGGGAATGGGAAAAGATAGCTGCAAATGACATACTGGATAAGGGGCAAGTATCCAAAATCTACAAGGAACTCACCAAACTCCACACCTGAAAAATGAATAATCCAGTGAAGAAATGGGCAGAAGACCTGAACAGACACTTCTCCAAAGAGGACATCCAAATGGCCAACAGACACATGAAACGATGTTCGGCATCACTCATCATCGGGGAAATACAAATCAAAACCACACTGAGATACCACCTCACGCCAGTCAGAGTGGCTCAAATGAACAAATCAAGAGACTATAGATGCTGGCAAGGATGTGGAGAAACGGGCACCCTCCTACACTGCTGGTGGGAATGGAAACTGGCGCAGCCGCTCTGGAAAAGAGTGTGGAGGTTCCTCAAAAAACTATCCATAGAACTCCCCTAGGACCCAGCAATAGCACTGCTGGGGATCTACCCAAGGGATACATGAGTGCTGATGCATAGGGGCACATGTACCCCAATGTTCATAGCAGCACTTTCAACAATAGCCAAATCAGGGAAAGAGCCTAAATGTCCATCACCTGATGAATGGATCAAGAAGATGTGGTATATATATATATACAATGGAGTACTACATGGCAATGAGAAAGAATGAAATCTGGCCATTTGTAGCAAAGTGGATGGACCTCGAGGGTGTTATGCTAAGTGAAATAAGTCAGGCGGAGAAGGACAGATACCATATGTTTTCACTCATAAGTGGAACATGAGAGGAGGAGAAGGGGGAAAAAAAACAGCTGGGGAGAAGGAGGGAGGCAAACCATCAGAGTCTCTTGAATACTGAAAATAAATGAGGGCTGATGGGGATGGGAGAGAGGAGAAGGGGGGTGATGGTAATGGAGAAGGACACTTATTGGGATGAACAGTAGGTTTTATATGGAAACCAACTTGACAATAAACTATAAAAGAAAAAATAAAATAAAATAAAATTTAAAAAACCCACAACAGCATTAAAAACAGAACTACCCTACAACCCAGCTATAGCACTACTAGGAATCTGTCCAAAGAATACAGGAGTGCTGATTCATAGGGGCACATGCACCCCAATGTTTAGAGCAGTGCTTTTAAGAATAGCCAAATCATGGAAAGAGCCTAAATGTCTATCAACTGATAAATGGATCAAGAAGATGTGGTTTATGTATCAATGGAAAACTACTTGGCAATGAGAAAGAATGAAATTATGCCATTTGGAGCAACGTGGATAGAACTGAAAGGCATTATGGTGGGTGAAATAAGTCAGAGAAGGACAGATATCATATGTTTTCACTCATATGTGGATCTTGAGAAACTGAACAGAAGACCATGGGGGAAGTGAAGGGGAAAAATAGTTACAGAGGAAGGGTGGGAGGCAAACCAAAAGAGACTCTTAAATACAGAGAGCAATCTGTGGGTTGGTGGGAGGGGAGGGGAAAATGGGTGATGGGCATTGAAGAGGGCACTTGTTGGGATGAGCACTGGGTGTTGTATATAAGCAATAAACCACAGGAACATACCCCAAAGACCAAGAGCACACTTTACACACTGTATGTTACCCAATTTGACAATAAATTATATTTAAAAAATAAAAACTAAAAAAAATTACAAATTCTTTACAAACTATTCCAAAAAAATATAGAAGAGGACAGAACACTTCCAAACTCATTTTACAAGGCCAACTTTGTTCAACAGTGGAATGGAAAGAAAAATCAGCCTTTAGTCTATTCATGATAAGCAGTTACTGGCATCAAATATTAGCTTTGGAAATGGATGATACCTTACCATTCAAATAGTCATGCTGTTTTAAGTTACAGCATTAGTGCAACTCTCTAAAGTATAGAATTCAAGAAAACGCAGAGCCCTCTTTTCTCAGTTGGTTGTTGTATGTACAGTGGGGATGTAGATCCTCTGTTTCAGCTTGATGGTACCCAGGACCTAGGGCTAACAATATATGGCTAATGCAATGTTCCAATTTCTTTTGCCACTGATTTTACTGTACCTTGGAAGTGGCTAAATGGAATTTTATTTCTACAGTCACTGATATTCCAACTATGAGGGCCACTGTCAGCCTTGTCCTGGGGAGACTATGCCCCAACACCCATGGGGAAAAAACCAAGGACAGCCCTAAATATTAAAGGAATCAGCAGCTACCTACTATAACAGAAAATGATTTACAGTAGTGGTACACCCAGATGGGAATCTGAGGAGTGGATACCAGTGGTGATTAGCTGGTGTATTTTATTAAATATACCATAAATTGAAAAGCACATTATTTTTTATGTATTAAATAAGAAGAAAAAGGGCTCCTGGGTGGCTCAGTTGGTTAAGCATCGCCCTCTTGATCTCCACTCAGGTCATCATCTTGCTGTTGCTGAGTTTGAGCCCCCCACATCAGGCTCTGTGCTAACAGTGCGGAGCCTGCTTGAGATTGTTTCTCCTCTCTGCCCCTCCCCTGCTTGTGCTCTATCAAAATAAATATACTAAAAAAAAACTTTTAAAAAAGGAAAAAAAACATGCTTTAATTCATGATGTCACTGATTATAAGCTGCATTTCAATTTTAGAGAAGTTAAAATGTGAATAAATGATCAGATAATCAATGAAATATGCTAATATTTTTTATTCACCTGTCTGAATACATTTATCAAAGTAGCTACTTTTATAATATTCATAATTATTTATACTTTTTTGGTAATTTATTTGTGGCCCTAATAGTCTACAGTATTATGTACAAAGACACAAAACATTAATAAAGAAAAAAGTCATTTTCTGTTGGT
Source organism: Helogale parvula (assembly GCA_004023845.1). Lineage (NCBI taxonomy): Eukaryota > Metazoa > Chordata > Mammalia > Carnivora > Herpestidae > Helogale > Helogale parvula. Next base: position 51,858 of record PJEM01006910.1, on the reverse strand, counting down.
TATTATGTCATTTTACATTTCAGTCTCATCCTAAAATGGGTGGTTTCAGACTTTTTTTCTTTCCATTTTTTGGAGGGAGAGGTAGTGTACTGGACTAAGGAATATAATTCCTTGAGAAACAGGCAAACCCCAGTCCTCTGAATTCACAGCTAACTTCCTCCTAATATGCTATGGGAGGCATGTGACATCATCTTTCAAATGAATAGATGCATAACCATTTACCAAGCAAAGTTGCTGATTTAGGTTTCTACTCATCCCAATTTGAATGTTAAAGTTTTATTCTCATCAATTCCACTGACTGATTGCAGCTCACTGTTAGATAATGAGTCCTTTCTAACAAGGATAGTACTGCCTACCAAACAGTTAAGCATCCCAAAGCAGCAGCACAGAGGCTGACAGGGCCACTAGGATCACTACCACACATGCTAGGCTAGCATGTCACATTTCATAGATGCATAGTTCCTATTTAGACCCTAAGACTTTGAACAACTGAGGAGAGATCCAAGAAAGCCAGTTATAGCACACATGTATGAAGAGAACACTGACATTTCATTCCCTGAGTGGACATCTGCTTAAGCAGTAGGATAGATGATGTACCCCAATCCTGCCCCATATGCCCATAAGAAGGGAAGGGTGGATTTGAGGAAAAGCAACCGAGTCAGCGATGGTACAGATCCTTCCCAAGGATGAAAATAAGGGTGTACAAGGGGGCACCTGGGTGGCTCAGTCGATTAAGTGTCTGGCTTTGGCTCAGGTCATGATCTCACGGTTTGTGGGTTCAAGGCCTGGATCAGGCTCTGTGCTAACAGCTCAGAGCCTGGAGCCTGCTTGGGATTCTGTGTCTCCCTCTCTCTCTATGCCCCTCCTCCACTTGCATTCTGTGTGTGTGTGTGTTTCTCTCTCAAAAAATAAACGTTAAAAAAAAACAAAAACAAAAACAAGGGTATAGGGATTTTCCACCGGTAATGTGGCTACTGTGGAAAACAAGCCATGTTGCAGCTACTCTGCCCCAGAGGGCTGCTTGCCAGGTAAAAGGCCCCAACAACAAGAATGTGAGGCATGCATACTAGGATAGAAGCCAGCTGGGGAAGGGGTTGGAAGAGGCCAACAAAGGATCATAACTCCCATTTCTGGAACTGTGTTGTGCAGAGGTTTCTTTTAGGACCCCTTGAAGAACACTGCACCTCCTACCCAACTAATTATTAGGTCCACCAAAGATTTAGTGACAGACAAAAAGGAGATACACCAATTCCAGCTAAGTTAGAGACCTCTGTCCCCTTTCCCCCTACTTCCTCCCAAAAGACCAAAGGAAAGAAAATAGGAAGGGATAAGAGTTTAAGGGAAGATCATGCTCCTCTTTTTGCTCCATGATCTTAAGGTCAAGGTCTAGCAAGAGCTGGAGGAGCAAAAGAGAAAAAGGTGGGCATAAAGCAAACCCAACACTGAAGTTTAAAATTTTTTTTATGTCTTTTATTTATTTTTGAGAGACAGAGAGAGACAGCGCAAGCAGGGGAGGGTCAGAGAGAGAGGGAGACACAGAATCGGAAGCAGGCTCCAGGTTCTGAGCTAGCTGTGAGCACAGAGCCAGACGCGGGGCTCGAACCCACGAACTGTGAGATCATGACCTGAGCAGAAGCCAGCCACTTAACCGACTGCGCCACCCAGGCGCCCCAACACTGAAGTTTTAAATGGGACAGAATGGAGCCACCTGGGTGGCTCAATTGGTTAAGTGTCCAACTTTGGCTCAGGTCATGATCTCTCAGTCTGTTAAGTTCAAGCCCCAATTCAGACTCTGTGCTGACAGCTCAGAGCCTGGAGCCTGCTTCAGATTCTGTGTCTCCCCCTCTCTCTCTGCCCCTCCCCCGCTCTGCTCTCTCTTCTCTAAACATTTAAAAAAAATTTTTTAAATAATAAATGGGAGCAAAGGGATAAGAGTTTTTATGCCCCAAAATGCCCAGAAAGGTAGGTTAAATCTCCCTATCTCTAAGGAATAGGAGTTTAGACTGTCAAACTAGAGTGGCTACACAAATCAGGGTCTCTTTAGACACCTGAATCATCATTTATGTGACCTCAAATTTTGGTGCGATATTGCCATGGAACCCTTGGATTTCCACCAGATCCATTAGAAGAGTATCTTCTGGCAAATTAATTCTAATGAGGTACACTGATGAGTTCTGAGAGTCTATGTGTCTTTAGTGTACTCGTGGGTAAACAGCATATTTGGAGGTTACAAAGGGCATCGTAAGCTAGACATTGTTGACTACAATATGCAGAGTTACATCAAATATATGGGGGAAATGACTGTACAAGTGACAAAAGTGTACCTAGTATTCCTGCCAAGTACCCAGTCTATGAAGGCAGGTCTGAAAAAGATTAGCCAGCAGTAGGAGAGAAAATCTGCTGAGGTAACTTCAGGTCAAGGTTAAGAGACTTCTTGCATGGACAGAAGAGAACACACTGGAACAAGTCCACTGCTTTGGTAATATTCAGTCTGAAACCCTCAAAATTAAGTTCTGACCATAACCTGAAAGGAAAAACTGAGACCACACAGGATTTATAATCTACAAAAGGGCCCAAATGCCAGAGAATCAAACACCACTAATTTTAAAAGAGCAACTAGAATATAAGGAAAGCAGTCCTAGAACCCTTTGGGTTGAAGAGACTGGTGAGCCCCACTATTTACACTCCTGCTCCACCTTGACTGCACATATGGGAGTAGAGTCTGGGAGCCCTAGCCAGCCAACTTACCTTAGTGAGCCCTGGGGCTCAGCCCACACCGGCCCCAGACTTCCCAATAAGGTGGCCCCAGCATTGCACACAGGTACAAAGTGTCCCAGGACACCCCAGCATTGCACCCACTTCCTCTCCAGAGGACTCACCATGGCACCCCCTATACAGTGTGCCCCAGGACCTCCTAGACCATACCTGTTTCAACTCTACTGTGTTTCCAGGACCCCCCAGCTTGTGCCCACTTCGGTTCCAGCTGTCTGACCAGGGTGGCCACAGCTTGGAGTGCCTCGGGACTCACAGCCCATGCCCATTAAAACTCTGGCAAACCAGCCAAAGCTGCCAGGGACACACAGTCTGAAAAGGGGATGTCCCTACCCAAGGCCATTCTTCAAGTTTAGAAGTAGATATTCTGCCTAATTCATAGACACAAACACAGAAAGTCAAAGTGAGGAGACAGAGAAATATGCTCTGAATGACAGAATGAGACAAAACCTCAGAAAAAGAATGAAATGAAACAGAGATAAGCAATTTACCTAATAAAAAGTTCAAAGTAATAGTTGTAAAGATGCTCACCAGACTAGAGAAGAGTGGATGAACTCAATGACAACTTCAACAAAGAGACAGAAAATATTTTTAAAAAAGAATCAATCAGAGTTGAAGAATACAGTAAGTGAAATGTAAATTACACTAAAAGGGATCCACAGCAGATAAGAGTATGCAGAATAACAGGGCAGCAATCTGGAAGACAACGTAATGTTAAGCACACTGCTGAACAGCAAAATGAAACAAGAATTCTAAGAAGTGAGAATAGGTTAAAGGCTCTTTAGGACAATATCCAGCATATTAATATTCTCATAAGAGAGATCCCAGAAGAAGAGAGAAACGGGCAGAAAATAATGTGAAGAATTAAGAGCTGAAAACTTCCCCAACCTATGGAAGGATATGGACATCCAAGTCCAGGAATAAAAGAGAGCCCCAAACAAGATGAACCCAAGGAGGTCTACACCAAGACATATAATAATTAAAATGTCAAAGATTAAAGACAAGTAGGGAATCTTAAAAGGACTAAGAAAAAAGCAACCCCATAAGGGAAACCCCTTAAGGCTGTTGAGCTGGTTTTTCAGCAGATACTTTATAGGCTAAAAGGGAGTGGCATGATATATTCAGAGTGCTAAAAGGAAAAAAACCCATATCCAAGAATACTCTATCCAGCAAGGTTATCATATAGAACCGTGGAAAGAAGGAGTTTCCCAACAAGCAAGTTAAAGGAGTTCAACACGACTAAAATGGCCTTACAAGAACGGTTAAAGGGACTTCTCTAAGCAGAAACGAAAAGGACAGAAGAAAATTATGAAAGGAAAAAAATTTCACAAGTAAAAGCAAACATACAGTAAAGGTAGTAGATCATTTATACAGCTAGTCTGAAAGCTAAAGACAAAAATAGTAAAATCAATTATATCTAAAACATAGTTAAGGTGATTCACAAAATAAAAAGATATAAAATGTGACAACATAAACATAAAAGGTGGGAGTAAAAATAAAGTTATTATTTATATTAAATTTTTAACATTTATTTATTATTGAGAGAGAGAGACAGAGCACGAGCTGGAGAGGGGCAGAGAGAGGGGGAGACAAAGAATCTGAAGCAGGCTACAGGCTCTGAGCTATCAGCACAGAACCTGACAGGGGGCTCGAACTCAAAAACTGAGAGATCATGACCCGAGCCAAAGTCAGATGCTTAAGCAACTGAGCCACCCAGGCCCCCTAAAAATAAAGCTATTTTTTATAGAATGTGTTCAAATTTAAACAATTATCAAATTAATACAGACTCTTATATACTTAGGATATATGAACCTCATGGTAACCACAAACCAAAAACCTATAATACATACACAAAGAGAAAGGAACCCAAGCATAATACTATATTAAGTCATCAATTACACAGAAAGAGTACAAGAGAAGAAGAAAGGAATAGAGAAGTAGTACAAAAACAACCAAAAAAAGTTAACAAATGGCAATAAATTCTTACCTATCAGTAATTACTTTAAATATAAAGGTCTAAATGCTCCAATCAAGAGACACAGGGTAGGGGAGCCTGGGTGGCTCAGTCGGTTAAGTGTCCAACTTTTGATTTTGGCTCAGGTCATGATCTCATGGTCCGTGGGATCTAGTCCCACACTGATAGCGTACAGCCTACTGGGGATTCTCTCTCTCCCTCTCTTCTCTGCTCCTCCCCCAGACACACACACTCTCTCAAAAATAAACATGAATAAAAAAGTCATAGGGTAAATGAGAGGATAAAAAAATAATAAAACAAGACCCATCTATATACTGCCTATAAATGATTCACTTCAGACCTAAAGGCACATAGAGACTGAAAGTGAAGGGATGGAAAAAAATTTTCCATGCAAGTGGAAGCAAAAAAAAAAAAAAAAGCCTTACTTATCTCAGACAAAACATACTTTATAACAGAAACTGTAGCCAGAGACAAAGAAAGGCATTATATAATGATATAGGGATCAATCCAACAACAGGCTATAACAGTTATAAATATGTATGACCCAACATGAAAGTACCTAAGTACATGAAGCAAATATTAACAGACATAAAGAGAGAAACTGACAGTAAAAAAATATTACGGTACTTTAACGCCCCACTTACATCAATGGATAGATCATCCAATCAGAAAATTAACAAAGAAACAGTGACTCCGAATGACACATTAGACCAGATGGAACCAAGAGACAGATATACAGAACATTCCATCCAAAACCAGCAGAATATACACTCTTTTCAAGTTCACATGGGGAATTCTCCAGGACAGATCACATGAGGCTTAGGCCGCAAAACAAGTTTCAATAAATTTAACAAGACTGAAATAATATCAAGCATCTTTTTTTAAAAAAAAAAATTTTTTTTTATTATTTATTTTTGAGAGACAGAGAGAGATCACACGAGCAGAGGAGGGTCAGAGAGAGAAGGAAACACAGAATCTGAAGCAGGATCCAGGCTCTGAGCTGTCAGCACAGAGCCTGACATGGGGCTTGGACCCATGAACCATGAGCTCATGCCCTGAGCCAAAGCCAGACATTTAACTGACTGAGCTACCCAGGCGCCCCTCAAGCATCTTTTTTGATAACAGTATGAAATGAGAAATCAAGTACAAGAAGAAAAGTGGAAAAAAACACAGTATGTGGAGGTTAAACCAAATGCTACTAAACAACTAATGGGCCAATGAAGAAACCAAAAGGGAAATAAAAAAATACATGGAGACTAATGAAAACAAAAACATAACAGTCCAAAATATTTGGGACACAGTGAAAGCAGTTCCAAAAGGAAAGTTAATAGTGATATAGGCCTACCTCAAGAAACAAGAAAAGTCTTAAATAAATAATCTAACTTTATGCCTAAAGGAACTACAATAAGAACAAAGCCCAAAGTTAGTACAATAAAGGAAATAATCAGTTAAGCATCCGTCTTAGGCTCAGGTCATGATCTCGCCGTTTGTGGGATTTGAGGCCCGCATCGGGCTCTGTGGTGACAGCTCAGAGCCTGGAGCCTGCTTCAGATTCTGTGTCTCTATCTCTCTCTGCCCCTCCCCTGCTCGCACTCTGTCTCTCCCTGTCTCAAAAATAAACAAACATTAAAAAATTAAAAAAAAAAGATCAGAGTGGAAGTAAATGACAGAGACTAAAAAAACACAACAAAAACCACAAAACAACAAGATCAATGAAACCAAGAATTGGTTCTTTGAAAAAAATAAAATTGATAAACCTTCAGCCAGATTAAAAAAGAGGACACATATAAATAAAATCAGAAATTAAAGAGAAAAAGTAATTACTGACACCACAGAAATACAAAGGATTATAAAAGATTGCAGTGAAAAATCATAGGCCAACAAATTGAACACCATAAAAGAAATGGATAAATATGTAGAAATATACAGTCTTCCAAAACCAAATCAGGAAGAAAGAGAATCTGAACAGACTGATTACTAGTAACGAAACTGAATTTTATACTAAAAAAAATTCCCAACAAACAAAAGTCCAGGACCAGATGACATCACAGGCAGATTTTACCAAACATTTGAAGAGTTAATCCTTATTCTCTCCAAACTATTCCAAAAATTGATGAGTAACTAACACTTCCAAATTCACTCCATGAAGCCATCAAAGACATTAAACAAAGATACGCAAACCAGACAAAGATACTAAACAAAAAGAAAACTACAGGCCAATATCCCTGATGAACATAGATACAAAAATCCTCAATAAAATATTAGGAAACTGAATTCAACAATCCATTAAAAGGATCATTCACCACGATCAAGGGGGATTTACTGCAGGGATGCAAGGATGATAGAATATTTGCAGATCAACCAATGTGATACACCACATTCACAAAATGAAGGATAAAAAGTATATGATCTCAATAAGAGATCTCAATAAGAGATAATCATATAATTGCCGGAAAAAGCATCTGACAATATTCAATATCCATTCATGATAAAAACTCTCAACAAAGTGGGCATAGGAGGAATATACCTCAACATAATAAAGGCCATAAATGATAAACCTATAGTTAAAATCATACACAATGGTGAAAAACTGAGACTTTTCCTCTCTGATCAGGAACAAGATGGGGAATTTCAAAAGACATACAAAATAACATACTTCGGCCCTGCTTAATTTACTCTTCCAAGAGATCCCAAAAGAAGTAGTGAGGAAGCCCATAGGAGCCCCAGGATGGGCCTAGGGAAGGTGTGGGAAGATGTAGATGAAAATGCACAATATGATTAGGAGATTGTAGCACCAATGCCCCACATTTGCCTACGTGTCTATGCCCAAACTTGACATCTACTTCCTTTCTTTCCTGACCTCTATCAACCCTCAAAGGGCAAAGTTCTGAATCAATGGCTCAAGTGCCATCAGAGGCTAAGTGAAATAAGAATTTCCCTAACAATGCCAAAGTATCTGAGTTTTGGCCTGAAAGTTTTATGAGAAATCTCTGGTAAACTAGTGACTAAAATACCTCAGACATCGAACACTTCTTGCAATTGCTATTTCCACCCAGAAGTGTCTACATGCTACCTCCTGCCATAGGCTCTAAATTGAGATACCTGTTTTAACTTTTGTAACAAAACCTAGTATTAAGGGGCACTGCAGAGTTTTTTCCTCAACTTTCTTTCAATAAGTTTCACACAAAACAAATTTAAATAGCAACACTTTGGAATGACAAGTATTATCTAAAAAGCAGTAAGTGAACTTAAAATCTAAAACCCCTGGATATCACTTAATCAGTTTCTAAAATGCAACCACAGCTTGGGGTGAAGTGGAGCATGGAGCACCCAGGGAATAGGAATAAAGACTTGTGATGATGCACCCAGACAAGACAATCACCCACATCCCTGGGCATATCACATAGAGCAAAGCTTTTTTAATATTCCAACTAAGCACTTTTAATTGAACTACTTGCTTCACAATGTTATAAAATGTTATCTGATCACCCACCTTAGAATCCCAAGACTGTTCATGAAAGGAGGTTCACTGGCCCCATGGAGACCTCTGGACCCTGAAATGGGCTTTTATAAAATAAATTTCATTTTGCAGCAATTTTAGATTTATAGAAAAGTTGCAATGATAGTACAAAGTCCTCTACTCCTCAGCCAGTATCCACTAACATTATTAGCATCTTACATTGGAATGGTACATTTGTTAGGAATAGTGAACTAGGAGCACGTGGGTGGCTCAGTTGGTTAAGCATCTCACAGTTTGTGAGTTTGAGCCCCATATCGGGCTCTGTGCTAACAGCTCAGAGCCTGGAGCTTGCTTCAGATTTTGTGTCTCCCTCTCTCTCTGCGCCTCCCCCACTTGCACTCTTGTTTGTCTCTCAAAAATAAATAAATATTTAAAAACATTTAAAAAATAGTGATCCCAAGCTGGTCCATTATTATTAACAACTGATTTGGATTTCACTAGTTTTCCCACTAATGACTTTTTGATCCACAATCCAATCCATACTGTGTTTACCTTTTAAAATTTTTGTTTAATGTTTATGTATTTTTGAAGGAGAGAGAGCTTGAGTGGGAAAGGGGCAGAGAGAGAGGGAGACACAGAATCTGAAGTAGGCTCCAGGCTCTGGGTCAGCACAGAGTCCTATACAGGGCTCGAATCCACAGATCATGAGATCATGACCCGAGCCCAAGTCGGACACTTAACCGACTGCGCCACTCAGGTGCCCCAAATCCACAGTGCATTTGATTATGTCTATTTAGTCTCCTCTGGTCTATGACAGTCTTTTCTTCTTTTTCATGATCTTGAGGGTTTTGAGGAGTCAGGTATTTTATAAGAGGTCTCTCAATTTGGATGTCTTTGGTAATTTTCTCATGATCCCACTGAGGTTATGGGTTTATTGGGAAAACAGCACACAAGTGAATTCCCTTCGCATCACATGATATACACATCATTAATTATCAATGATGATGCTAACCTTGATCACCTGGTTAAGGGAGTATCTGCCAGGTTTGTTCACTGTAAGTTATTTCCCAGCACTACCTTCCTTTATTTTTGGGGAAGAGATCATTAACTGAAGCCACATATTAAGAAAGGCAGAGAATTAAGCTCTGACTCTTAGAGAGGGGAATATCTGCATATATAATTTGGAATTCTTGTGTACTATATATTTTTCTCACCTATTTATTATTTGCTCATTCATTTATATCATTGGGGACTCTGGTACATTTACTATATGCTTTGATTTATAACCTAATACTACATTATTTGTTACTCAAATTGCTCCAGCTTTGGCCACTGAGAGAGAACTCCTTCAGGTTGGCTCCTGTATCCCTCTGACATCCTCCCATCCTTTTTTTTTTTTTTTAGCACTTCCTTACTTTCTAGTAATATATTATATTCCAATTCATCGTGTATTCTCCTTGCCTCAGCCCTAGAATCAACCATCCCCTCCCCACAAACAGTCGTGTTTTTTTCTTTTGCTGGTGGAATAGTATTAGAAACCCAGATCTGGATGCTAGGCGGAACTATCCAGTTTTGATAAGCAGCCAACCTGATTCCTGTGCACTCTAGTGAAACCTGAGGACAACTATTTTGAAAAGTCAAACACAAATAAACTAGAAATAATTGGTGAAGACAAGTTCTGAAATAGATGTTTTAAAGAATACTAATACTTTATTCATGTTAGTTCAAAATTTAAAGTTCTAACATGCAAAGCACACTGATGGGGTAAGAGAAAGGAGAAAAGAAAAAAATGGAAGAGATCAAATAATGATCCCTAAATAAAGTGAAAGCAATTGAGCACCTAAAAACTAGGATAGAATTTATTTATTGAGAGCATTCTCTGTCCCAAGTACTAAGTTAAGTGCACAGCCTCAAACCTAATGCTGTAGGTATAATTTCTCCTTTTTAAAAGATATGGAAATTAATGCCTAGAAAGGTAGAATGTTTGCACAAAGAATACCAGTCAGTAGGTGGCAGAGTTGACACATCAAATCAGGTCCATGTGAAGGCCGAGGATTTTCGCAGAGAATTCTGATAACTACTGCTTATGTGAGACTCTGTGTGTACACAGGCTGTCTCCATAAGATCTCAGATGCCATGATGGAAGGTCAGCTTAATCATGGTTTTATGTCCTGTGTCTGTTAGACAGCAGGTACTCAGCAGATAAATAGGATTACATCTGGCCATGGTGAAAATGAGAAGCACAAAGTACATTTTTTTCTATTGTATGTTATAATTAGACTTGTGTTCCAAATTAGGGGAAAAATGACCAAAAAGAAAAACCCACTCCATCCTACTGAAAGCATACTTCTAAATTAACACACTTCAGATTTGGGGATGATGCAAATATATATGCATAAACCTGTTCTGAGTGATAAATTTTAGTAAACAAAAAGACAGTTATTTAATAAGTAGTCTAAGAGTAGTAAGCAAATCACAAAAGTCAATCATTTTCTTCATTCCTGTAATTAATCAATCATGAAACTTCAAAGATAAAACCGTGCTGTTCAGTGCTTAATACAGAGTAGATCCTTTTTGACATGTAACAAATACTATTCTGAAACAGATCAAGGATCACGAGCCATTTCTATTACACTATTACACTACTATATACAGAAGGAAAGGAACCTAACACCAATATAATTTTTAAAACTTTTTAAATTAAGTCATCTATCAGCTAATTTGTGAACAAGTTTTAGATTACTACTTCCTATGAAATAAATGTATCTCATAATATGTCAATCCAGTTGTTCCTTCTTTCATTCATCAAATATTTAATTAATTCCTATTACGTGCCAGGACTGTTTTATATGCTAAGGACCATAGCTATGACCAAAACAAACAAGAATTGCTGCTGTCACAAAATTAACAGCTCTCAACAAGAGCAACAATAAATAAAAACAAATGTCAGATAGGGGTAAGTGCTAGAAAGAAAAATAACTCACAGAAGGGGCAAGAGCTTGCAATTTAAGGTAAGATATGGCCTCACTGAGAAAGTGAACTGGACCAGGGGGTGGTGACGAAGCTCAGACATATCTATCTAGAAAAGGAAAACACAAGTACCAAAGTCTTGAGGCAGGGGATGCTCTGTGTATATGTAAGGAGCCACAAGAAAGCCACAGCAAAGTGAGTGAAAAGTGGAGTGTCATAGGAGATGTGGAAAGGAAATAATTGCAGCCACAGTGAACGTGTGGAGTGGCATGGAGAAGGATGGGGACTGCTAGTATGGTGTCTTCTGGGTAATTCTGAGCACTTCAACGTTTACTAAGATGGAACACCATTACAGACAAGGTACTTTAAAGGATCACTCTGGTCTGCTGTTCTGAGAATCAACTATGAGGAGGGGCAAGAAATCATACAGATGAGAGAGTGATGGTGGCTTGGATGTAAAGTGGTAACAAGTAGAGAGAGCTAAAAAATCTGAATATATTTTTATGTTAGAAACAACACTATCAGCAGATGGGATGTGCCTACGAATAGACATAACAGTCAGGAATAACAACAAGGTTTGGGGGCTTAGCGAAGAGATGGTTGGATAGACAGAGTTACCACTTACTGAGATTAGAAAGGCTCTGGAAGAAGCCGATTTTTTGGGAAGGGATGTGAATTTGTTTATGCAGAGTTTAAGGATTCTGAGAGGAGAGTCTGAGTAAGCAGTTAGTCACATAGTTTTGCAGTTCAGTGTGGCCCTCCAGGATATACATTTGGGAATCATTACCATTTCAAGCCATGAGACTAGGAATCCTCATCAGGTGAGTGAGTACAGACAGAGCAGAGTTTCAAAATATGAGGTAGCTGCTAGAGGGGGATATGGGGTGAAGAGTTTTTTTTTTTTTTTAAGGCATGTAGACTAATGAGAATGAATCTATCAGAGAGATAAAGATGATGCTGGGAAGGGCAGAAAATTGCTTGAGCAACTGCTGAAGGAGTTTGCTTCAAAGACTGCTGAAATGCAGCATCCTATCTCTGTGTGCAGGAAAGGATACATAGAAGCACTGAGATGCAGGCCAGAGAGCTAAGCATTAAAAATATTATTCACCTTGAAAGCAATGCAAGAGGTCAGAGAGGTCAGTAAGTTAGTAAGATATACAATTAACATGCAAAAAAAATCAATAGTCTATTAAACGTGTATCTGACAATGGATTTGTATTTAGAATATATAAAGAATTCTCAAAATTCAATAATAAAGGAAAATAATCCAATTAGGAAATAAGCAAAAACAAGAAGGGAGATTTCACAAAAGAGAATAAATAGAAAATAAACATATGAAAAACTGTTCGACATCATTAGCCATTAAGGAAATGAAAATTAAAACCACAATGTGATATCACCATACACCTATCAGAATGACTAAAATAAACACCACGAAGTGTTGGCAAGTATGCAGAGAAACTGGATCAAATATTGCTGGGAGGAATGTAAAATGGTAATATGTACAATGACAAATTAGTTTGTCGGTGCCCTTAAGAGCTACACATATACTTACCACACAACCCAACAACTATACTTCTGGGGATCAAGAAAAATAAAATCTTATGTGCACAAAAAAACCTGCAAACAAATTTCCATGGCAGCTTTATAAGTAACAGCCAATACTGCAGACAACCCAGATGTCCTGCAATGAATGAATGCTTCAACACACTGTGGTACATCCATACCAATGGAATACTACTCAGTTAAAAAAGAAAAAAAAGAGGAATGCACTATTGACACAAACAACAACTTGAATAAATCTCAAAAGCATTATACTGAGTGTAAAAAGCCAATATCAAAAAGTTCCATATATATTCTATAATCCTATTTATATAACATTCTTGCAGTGACAGAATTATAGAGGAAACAGATCAATGATTACCAAAGGTTAGGGATGGTGGCAGGAGAGAAAGTATGTGACTATCAAGGGAGGATTTTGCAGTAATGACAGAATTCTAAATCTTTACTGGTGGTTACAAGAATCTGCGCAAGTATGGGGCACCTGGGTGGCTCAGGCGGTTAAGCATTTGGCTTCGACTCAGGTCATGATCTCACTGTTGGTGGGTTTGAGCCCCGCATCGGGCTTTGTGCTGACAGCTAGCTCAGAGCTTGGAGCCTGCTTCAAATTTTGTGTCTCCCTCTCTCTCTGACCCTCCCCTGCTCCCGCAGTCTCTGTCTCTCAAAAATAAATAAAAAACATTTAAAAAATGTATAAAAAGAAGAATCTATGCAAGTGATAAGATGTCACAGAACTATACACAGAGTGTACCAATGTCGGTTTTCTCGTTTTGATACTGCACTACACTTATATGAGATATAACCACTGGAGAAAACTGGGTTAACGTCTACAATGGGACCTCTCTGTATTATGTTTGTAATTTTCTGTGACTCTATAATTATCTCAAAATAAAAAGTTTAAAAAACAATGCGTTTTTAGAAGTTTAACTTTGACCATGAGATTTCTTAGATCTCATATCAAAATAAATATATGGTTTTGTTAATTTAAAAAATTCAATACCTCTTTGGAGTCTTTGTGGTTCCATATAAATTTGAGGATGGTTTGTTCTAGCTCTGTGAAGAATGATGGTGTTATTTTGATAGGGACTGCACTAAATGTGTAGGTTGCTTTCGGCAGTACAGACATTCTAACAAGATTTGTTGTGCCAATCCAAGATCATTAAATGTTTTTCCAATTCTTTGTGTCTTCTTCATTTCTTTCATAAGCCTTCTTTAGTTTGCAGAGTACAAATATTTTATCTTTGGTTTGGTTTATTCCTAGCTACCTTATTATGGGTTTTGGTGCATGCAAATGCAACATGAAGATATCTGAACATAATTAACACCAACTAAGAGAAGTCAATGCATTATTTCATTCATAGAAAATTCTAGAAAATTTAAACTACAGTGACAGAAATCAGATCAATCACTGCCTGGGGTAGTGGTGATGGTGGGGAGAGGTAGGAAGGAGGAATTGTACTAAGGCAAGAAGGAACTTTTGAGAATGATTAATTTGTTTACTATGTTGATTGTGGTGATTCACAGTGTGGTTTCACAGGTGTATGCATGTGTTAAAATTTACCAAACTGTACACTTTAAATATGTGTAGCTAATCATAAGTCAATCATAACTCAGCAAGGTTTAAAACAATTGGTAACTTACACATACACAAATAATAACCAGTTAGAATATAGCATGGAAAAGAACAGCCCATGTATAATAGCAACAGAGTAATACTTAGGAGCACACCTAAGAAATGTGCAAAACTTCTATGATGCAAACTACAAAACATTCCTGAAAGATAGAAATGCGGTTTTCAACCAACAGAAAGAAATTTTGTCTTGGAGAAGGTGATTTAATATCTTCAAAATGTTAGTTCTCCCTAAGTTAATTTACAGACTAAAAGAAATCCCAATAAATACTGACAAATTATTTTTTCTAGAGCTAGACAAATTAATGCTAAAACTTATATGGACAAGTAGGCATGCAAGAATAGCTCACAAAACATTGGAAAAGAGCATATAAGGGGGAACTGTTCTAATTTATATTAAAATACACTGAAAATCCTCTATAATTAAAGCAGTGGCACTGGCATTTGAGCAGAATGATGGAGCAATGAACTAGAATATAAAATCTAGAAGTCAATTAAGTATATACTGAAATCAGGTATATGATAAAGAGTAACTAAAATCACTGAAGCAAAAAAGGATTGTATAAAAAACGGTCATCAGACAAGCGAATAGCATGTGCAAAAGACTATATCCATAATTCATATCATACTCAAGAATAAACGTTGAGTGAAACAGATCTGTCAAAACTCAAGTATATTTATAAGAAGAAACTGTGTGAATTCTTCTATAACTAGGGTGTAGATGAAGGTTTTTGACTATGATCAAAAATCTAGATTCAATAAAATGTGTGTTTAATTTATGGCTACAATGAAAATAAAAAAGGCATTAAAAACCCATAAGCAAACTCAAAATATAAATGACATATATATATATAAATGAAAAAAGATCATAAATCTGATAGAAAAGTGGGCAAAAGACAAAGACAATTCACAAGATAGATATAAAAATGGCCCATAAAACACATGGCAAAATATGCAACTTCACTCATAAGCAGAAATAACATCAAGGTACTACATCTCACCCAATGGTTTGACAAACATGTCAAAACTTGCTAGATACTCTCTGCTGGTTAAGACTGTATGAAAAAAATATATATTTCATTCTCAAATATCTGGTGGGAATACAAAACGGTACAATGCTTAATGAGGGCATTGTGGCAATATCTAACAGAACTACATATACATTAACCCTTTGACCACCAAACCACTTATAAGAAATTCACCCTGAAGATCCACTTCCAATAATGCCAAAATACATAAGCACAAAATTATACACTGAAGCATTATCTGTAAAATGCAAAAATACTCAAAACTAGTAAATACCCGAATACAGCTAACTGGTTGAATAAATTAGCACATCCTTATAAGAAAGTACTATACAACTTTTAAAAAACAGAATAATCTCTAAATACATATGGAATGATATGGATGAATGAATGAATGAAAAGTTTTCCCTCTCCCCATTACGTTATTGGTATAATTCTGAAACCACTATGTATTTACTGGACTAAGTGAGATAATAAATTGATGTTATTGGGAACCACGGTTCTCACTGTGGGGGGGAAAAAAAGAGTATCTCCATCTCATCTACCAATACAGAATGGGGAAAACAAACAAATAAGAACCCTGGGGGTACTGGAATTGGAGACAGGATGAATCTGTAAGTTCCCATTTTTGTCCATACACATGTGTTTGTGAATTTTTTTTACCGAAGTTCTGGTACTGGAAGGCCCAGAAGCAATACTACTTTCATAGCAATGAGAACACACTAGCTACCAGATCTTGGTTTCTAAATATTATTTCTAACTAAAGTAACCAAGGCTCCTCATAGAAATGGCCAATTCCAAGGTTAGGGCAGGGAAGTACACGATGATCCTGGAACATTTTGCTAGCCCAAAAAGAAAAAAGTGCTTTAAAAAATGATAATATCAAAAAGAGAGAAGCCAGTTTGAAGAGACTTCCATGAGCCAAATATGGGACAATCTGACCAAAACATTGATGATAATGGATCATAGCTCACTGAATAAAGTAATCTTTGAGTCTGTATAAACTGACATATAGATAGGTAGATCGTTCCTGCCCACAGTGGAATGTCAACTAACAAATGTATATAGGATGGAGTTAGAAATCACCATTTGGCAACTATAATTGATTCAGTAGAAAAACATCAATAGCAGATGTTAAAACTAATGGGCAGAAGTCTCATGAAGAAGAGAAGACTTACATAGTTTCAAAGTATCTTCCCACTAATGTTCTTATCTTTCCTTTAAAGAAGAATGACAAAGCAGGATGAAAACTCTAGCTTTATGAAAACGATACACCTAAAATTTATATTTTTTGTTAAAAAATAATTATCAAAACCTAAGTTTTGCTTGTTTTATAAATATGAATCAGTTTTTGTTAAAAACTGCATGATACAAATCACTATTTGTACTACAATCCTACTATTATTAAAAAATTATCTATGTATGGGGCACCTGGGTGGCTCAGTCAGTTAAGCGTCTGACTTCAGCCCAGGTTATGACCTCACGGTTTGTGGGTTCAAGCCCTGCATCAGGCTCTGTGCTGACAGCTCAGCTTCAGATCCTGCCTCCCTCTCTCTCTGCCCCACTCCTGCCTATACTCTGTCTCTCCGTCTCTCAGAAGTGAATAAACATTAAAATTTTTTTCAAATTATCTGTTTTAAAAATAGGCCAGAATATATACCAAAATTACAAAATAGATGGTGCTAAATATTGAAATGATTTTCTTCATTTGATGTTTTACTATATTTGCAATTTCTCTATAATACACATTAATTTTATAAGAAAAAGAAAATAAATATGTAAAATAAAACAAATAAGGACGAAGTAGATGCAGGGGGGGAAAAGGTGAAAAGAAATTAAAAGGCCAACAGTCCTTTGTGATTGCATGATGGCATTATGGATGATGAGTTCGAACAATCAAATTTAAAAATGGGCAGAGAATATGAAAAGGCATTTTGCCAAAGATGACATATGGATGGCCAACAGACACATGAAAAGATGCTCAATGTAACTCATCACCAGGAAAATGCAAACCAAAACTACAATGAGGTAAGACCTCACACCTGTCAGATTGGCAATTGTCAAAAAGACAAGGTGTTGACAAGGATGTGGAGAGAAGGAAGCCTTGTGCACTGTTGGTGGAAATGTAAATTGGTACAACCATTGTTGAAAACAGTATGGAGATGTCCCAAAAATAAAAATAAAAACAAAATAGAAATATCGTATGACCCAGTAACTTCCACTGCTGGATATTTACCCAAAGAACATAAAAACACTAATTTTAAAGATATATGCACCCCAATATCTACTACAGCATTATTTACAATAGCCAATATATAAAAGCAACCTAAGTGTCCAATGACAAAGAAGATGTAGTACATACACGCATGCAAACACACATGCATGTGTGAAATACTACTCAGCCATAAAAAAGGAATGAGGTCTCATTATATAATAACATGAACAGACATAGAGGGTATTAAACTGAGAGAAGTCAGACTGAGAAAGAAAAATATGATTTCACTTATATGTGGAATCTATAAAACAAAACAAAATGAATACATCTTTAGATATAGAGAATAAACTGGTGGTTGCCAGACAGGAGGTGGGTGGAGGGATAGGCAAAATAGATAATGATATTAAGAGATACAAACTTGTAGTTACAAAATAAATAAGTCACAGTGATGAAAAGTATACCATAGGGAATATAGCCAATAATATTGTAATAATAATAACTTTGTATGGTGACAGATGACCACACTTATGGTGGTGAGCATTAAATAATGTATACAACTGTCCAATCAATACGTTGCATACCTGAAACTAATTAGTACTATATATCAATTATACTTCAGTAAAAAATAAATAAAAATATAAAAACGGATGTTCACAGTTAATCATTTTATATACTGACCCTGTTTTTGCTATGCACACTGGCATCCAGCAATGATGCTTCCCTGAGCTCCTTCCTCTTCCTTACCTCCTGGGTCCTTTTCTACATAACAAAAGATCAAAACCTCTTTCTTTAAAACTTCTGTATCTGCTGCTTCTGAGACATAATTGATATCTCTCTAAGCACATCTGACATCACTTGCTGAGCACCTGCTGTTATTTTCACGGTCGGTGCACGGGAATGGATCTTTATATACAGGCTACCTCTGATAATGTAATTTCCGAGGGCAGAACACTTCCACAGAATTTACACCACTGCTGTTTGCATTTCCATCCCTGCTCTCCTTGAAGGGGAGGCCATCTAGAGTAAAGAGTGTAGTAAAGTGTGATGGCAATGCACGCCATTTGGGAACGCAGACTGCAGACATCCATCCAAAAGGCAGGCAAAGCTGTGAACAGGTCTTAGAAACTGTCAGTGTACTTACAGTTTTCTCATTATTTTCAAAAGCTTCTCTCGCTTCTTCAAATGTGCAGATTTCTTCTTTGCATTCACGCTCAATGTTTCCCTGTCTTATTTCTTCAAACAGTCCATTTGCTCTTGGATAGCGTTTCAATACTGAATTGGCTTTTTCTCCTGTGAGGAAAACTATGGAGAGAGAAAATAATAAGCATAAAATTATAATTTAAAAAAACACGTGGAACCTTTATACACAGGGTGAAAACGTTTGCTAGGTGCTCTTTAGAAACCACAACCAACTTCCTAAACCTCTTCCCGTGAGTCAGCAACAAAGTAACATTTAGCTCCAAACTACCACCTCTGCTCTGTTCCTCATCATGTGACCATGTCCTTTCAGGAGCAGTTGCCCTGAGCAGAGACAGTGACATAATTAACTGTTAGATTCAGACCATAGCACATTCCTGCCAACCATCCGTGTTTAAATACAGTAATAGTGATCCCACTACTTATACTCATTGTTCTAAGTGGATTACCCTGGGCTTTCTGCTGTTGGATAACAGCAACCAAATAAAAATCCAGGCTCCAGACTACCAGTCTTTGTCCCCCTAAACAAACCTAAATAAAGCTGCAATTGACCTAGCAATATAAACCCAGAGAACCCTTACTTGTATGAAGGGAAGGGATGACAAAACAGTATTAAGAAATTAAAACAAATTTGGCCATAATTCATCCCAAGGAACACTACTAATTTTGTTCTAAATACACTTAAATATATTGTGATATTTTAATATATTCAACCCAATTTCACTGTCCTACAGAAAAAGAAATTTCTTCTGCATAAACGCTAGAAACATTTCGTATAAACACTCAAAATGCACATTTATGAGATCCAGTAAAATAAGACACTACTTATATGTATACTTATGGGGAATTATTTTTATTTAAAAAATTTTTACGTTTATTTACTTTTGAGAGACAGAAACAGAGTATGAGTAGGGGAGGGGTAGAGAGAGAGGGAGATACAGAATCTGAAGCAAGCTCCAGGCTCTGAGGTGTCAGTACAGAGCCCAATGTGGGGCTCAAACCCACGAACCACAAGATCATGACCTGAGCCGAAGTTGGAGGCTGAACCAACTGAGCCACCCTGGTATATAGGTAATTTTTATTTGTTTGTTTATTTTTGTTATTTATTTTTGAGCAAGAGAGACAGAGCAGGAGTGGGGAAGGGGAAGAAAGAGGAGGAGACAATCCAAAGCAGGTTCCAGGCTCTGAACTGTTAGCACAGAGCCCGAGGCGGGGCTCAAACTCACAAACTGTAAGATCATACCTGAGCCAAAGCAGATGCCTAACTGACTGAGCCACCCAGGCACCCTGTACAGATTCATTTTAAACTTTACTTCAATTTCGCTTTTCTAAAAGTGTCATGTTGTTCATATAGATAAATAAAATGCTACAAGAATTTAATCTCTGCTAATGCAAAGAAATCAAAAAAGTCTCTAATTTTACTGACTTCTAACGTAAGAGAAAGCACATTACAGATCATTTTAAGATGTTAAAGAAAAGTCTGTATTTTACAAAGAAAATTCTGAGGTAAATGAAAAATAGTAAGTGCTCCTTTAAAAATGGCAACAATAGGGGGGTGCCTGGGTGGCTCAGTCGGTTTAGAGTCCAACTCCTGATTTCAGTTCAGGTCATGATCTTGCAGTTTATGAGTTTGAGCTCTGCATCAGGCCCTGTGTTGACAGTGAGGAGTCATTCTGTCTCTCTCTCCCTCTCTCTCTCTGCCCCTCCCCGCTCACTCTGTCTCTCTCAAAATACATAAACTTAAAAAAAAAAAAAACTTTTAAAATGGCAACAATAATAATGAATTTAAGGTTTACCTCATTATAGAGATGTGCATTTCACTTCACAGAAGATACGGATTCATTACTTAGGACTCTTTAAAGTATCCAAATTGATACCAGATTGAAAACTATGAGAGTCCTTTGAAAAGACTTTCCTTCCTTCTACACCTCAGAAAGATAACCATCTGTAAGAATGAATTATAGAGTCCTAGCATATCATTAGAAAAAACTATAGAAAATAAAAATTGTGACAAGAAAGGAAACTAAACGGGTGCTTTCAGTTGGAAAATGGAAGTCAAATTTTAGCAGTACTTCTCACAGGTGCAGCATGACAATCCCCTGGAAGGCTTATCATCACAGAGATTGCTGGGCCCAGCTCACAGTTTCTGATTAGGTAGGTCTGGGGTGGGGCTAAGAAGCTGTATTTCTAGTAAGTTCCCAGATATGCTGATACTGCTGGTCTCACTACCATAGTTTGGGAACCACTACCTAAATGTGAGCTCCTTAGAAAACTAGTTCTGAGGAGGAGTTTATAGAATGTTGAGATTAATAAATTTAACAAGATCTTTTACTGTGTGACTTTTTAGGGTCCTGAAATAAATATTTAATCTGTATCTGAGAATCTCCAGAAAAGGAATATGACTAATTTGTCATATTTATTTGTTTACAGAGTCCTTTATATCAAAGGACATTTCACTGAATTAACAACTTCCTAGCCATTGGTTATGCCCTCTAAAAGGACATAATAGTTCTCTTCCATATAATAGGTCCCCTAATACATGAAGATTATAATGGATTTCCCCTGAAGCGTCTCTTTTCTAGGACAAACAGGTCTAGTTTCTTCATGATTTGGCCATATGAAATAGACAGGAATCTCTGCACCATCTTTATCTCATAAAATACAGTGTCCTACACTCAGTGCAGTACTCCAAGTGAGGTCTGACAAGTGTAAAATTGATCAGGACTATCTGTTTCCCTGTTTTTAAACACAATGTATTAATATAGTCTAAGATATCCCTGGGTTTTGGGACAGTTTTCTTGAAAATAAACCAAACCATCAACAATGGAATTTAATATGTTTAAGAGAAAAAACTTAATTCTCGTCAGAGAAAATTTTCTTATACACTATCTACATGGCAAAAGGGGTCAAGGAAAGCAGCTAACTCTTGTAGCCAGGAAGCACGCTTATTCAGGTTAAACAACTAACTGTAAGTAAACCTATAGAGGGACACAGCTCTTCTAATCCTAGGCTAATCAAATTACCAAGAACATTCCACAAACACATTCTTTGTATTTCTTGTACTGACAGGCAAAGTAATATAATATTGAGAACTCTAAAATAAGCTGGCAAGTAAATTGCATCTTATTTGCCAAATCTGGTCAATTAGAAGATACTACCTGGGGTAAGAATCTGACCTATAGGAAAGACACTGTTAAAGATTAGTTATGTCTACCATATGTTAGGGAACAAAGTTGTGGCAGAGCCTCATCAAAGCAATTTGGAAATTGAGTGAACAACACCAGAATTAAGATTTTTTCAATATGGAAACAAAATAAAGGAGAAGGTGGCAGCTTTGACCTATAGGAAAGGATAAGACTATCTTTTCCTAAAATACTGGGCACTTCCCGTGACACAAGGGCTTATATTTGGACTTCAAAAACTAAGACAGTGATGTTTAAAATTAAAGTTAATCACTTCACTCTGCCTCCTTCTCATCAAAGGGTGTGAGTCAGCCCACAGCTGTCTGGAATCATGAGTATGCCTGTATCAGAGATTAAATGATGTGACAAGTATACAGAATGAGAACACGACACCGAGGTGTTATTCAAACATGTTATTTTCTCATTAAAGGAAATAAAGAAAAACCTAAACTGTGTTCTTTAGGTTCAGTTAGGAAAAGTCTTACTAATGAAAATATTTAAATCTAAGACTGACACATTCATAACCAGCCAAATAAGTGTATTTATCTTAAAAACGTAACTACTTTTTCATGATTTCAAAATTGATAGTTCTCACCTATGCTTTCTCTTCAAAAGAAAAGAATTTAAAAAAATAAAGTAAGAATGCCTAATATAACCTATATTGTTGCCTTAAATAAAATACATAGTTGCAGAGTATATTTCTTACTGCATTGTAGGATAC
This sequence comes from Helogale parvula, assembly GCA_004023845.1. NCBI lineage: Eukaryota > Metazoa > Chordata > Mammalia > Carnivora > Herpestidae > Helogale > Helogale parvula. The sequence continues at coordinate 29,151 of PJEM01006910.1, read as the reverse complement.
TAAAACTGGTATTTTAATGCAAAAATCTTTAGCCAAGTACAATCACGTACAAACATTTGCTGGAAAAGAACAGATTATAAGGCCTGAAAATTGAGAACCACCTCTGAAAAATCTCTACTCCAATAATCTAATTAGTTCTCTCACCTTGGGTCTGATTTCATTGAAGGAAATACTATTTAAAGTTGCAAATATTGACATTTTTCTCTTAGGTGAACAAAATTCCTTTTCTTAGGAAATATTTACTGAATACAGACTATGTACAAGGAGATCATGGCAAGCTACAAAAATGACTAGCAGATCCCCTCTGCCCACAAGGTTCTTCAGTGTAAATGATAATGAAGATAAAAGAGAGATACCAAGAACTCTAATGCAAGACTGACAATGGTGGATGCTCTTCGAGGTGAGAAAGGAGGCATAGTTCAATGGGGTAGATCTGTTTAGATGACCCAGAAGACCTATGAAAAGCTTTTTTGGACTGGCCTTTCAAGGACTAGTAGGATTGGGATGTGCAAAGATGGTGAGGAAAAACATCCTAGAAAAACAAAACAGTGAGAGGGCTTGGAACTAAATAAAACAAGGGACATAAATAAGGAACACTGAGTGCTCAGTAGGGGCAGAGTCTAAGAATCAAAATGGGAAGTGAAAAACGAGACTGGAAATGGAGGCACTTAATATTAGGCTAAAATATTCAAACTATTTGATAGCATTCAAGACTTTAGACCAATACTTCATTACTTAGAAAAATACATTTATACAACAGATTTATGGGTAGGCTGAAGAGAAAATTCGAGGGAGAGAGGCTAGGTAAGAGGCTACTGACAACAGACCAGATTGAGAAATAATGAGACCATGCGTTAGAACGGTGGCAACGGGAATGGAAAGAAGGGGAAAGATGGGAAAGATATGGCTACTGGGTGATTGCTTCAGCCACTACACTTGCATGCACCTTATCCCTCATTCAAACCAAATCTCATCATTCTCCATTTCTTTTATGCCTCTCTAATTGTGTACTAATATTTCACCTGCCTAGTGAACATCCTATTCAGATGTAACAGCCTCTAAAAACTTTCCCCAGGTTCTACTACCCGTGTCATTAGACAGAGGGGCTAGAGACTCTCAGTATTTGCATATAACTCAATTACACCAAGTAATTAAACTGTATTATAATTTTTGGTATGTCTATCCAGTTCCCCCTCAAAGCTATAAGCTTCCTGAGGGCAGAGTCCGTGTATTATTAGGATTTTGATGCAACCAGTCTTCCATAACACCTGGTAAAAAACTTGGTAAGAACAGGATTTGACAAGTGCAGAATAAATGAAAATGCAGAATGGGAGGAGCTCAAAGACTAAGTGACTAGAAGTGGGAAACCATGGACTGTGCCTCTAATTATGAAGCAGCACTGCAAAAATAATACATGATTATGAAATAAATATATTTAGGGAAAAGTTTCTAGTGAGACAGCACTTGAACATCCCTTTTTAGCAAGAGAGACTATCGTTTGAAATGTATAGAATATTTCTATTTATGCTCCCCTTGCAGCAACATTTTTTTGTTCTAAAAGAACCATCTGATTTCCCCTAATAGTTATGTAGAAGTGGAGTAGCTAGACACATACTGTTTGGGGGAAGAGGGCATAGCTAGATGCTTTTTGGTTTGGCAAGGAACTCGCACATTGGTCCTCAAAGTAGGCATCAAAAGTGTCTGGGGGGGGCACCTGGGTGGCTCAGTCGGTTGAGCGTCTGGCTTCGGCCTAGGTCATGATCTTGTGGTTCGTGGGTTCGAGCCCTACGTCAGGCTCTGTGCTGACAGCTAGCTCAGAGCCTGGAGCCTGTCTTCAGATCCTGTGACTCCTTTTCTCTCTGACTCTCTCCTGCTCATGCTGTCTCTCTCTCAAAAATAAATAAAAACATTAAATTAAAAAAAAGTGTCTAGGGTACTGCAGAAATTCATGGAGAATGTGCAGATATTTTATATTTCTGAAAAAATGCATTGATACTCAACATCTGTTGCACACCACACAAACTACGAGCTTAAGGTAGTTAACATTTTCATCATTAGATAGTTCTATACTCATTTCTTTTGTGAAGCTGGATTTTCAGCTGTGGTTAAAACAACATGCTGTATGAAAAATCAATATGGAACAGGAAATGGAGGTGGCAGTACCCAATATGATTCCAATGGTTAGGGAAGTTGGGTAGTGCCTAACAGGCACACACATCCTACTAATAACTGCATGCCTACTTAAGGTTGAAATAAAGATATTACTTTCTTTCAACTTTTTCAAAAGGCTACTAAGCTGTCAAGATATAAAAACTTACTAAGTTGTTTGGACCTATTTACTTAATAAACGGAATTATTAGGTATTTCTTTTGGCCTATGCCTGCTATGAAAAAGTCACTGACAATTAAGGGCACCAGCAACTCAGAAAGCATGGGAAATTCCTTCTCTGAGGAAGGAAACAAAGATCCTTTGGAAGATTCAAAATTACAAAAACCTCTCATATAAACTACTCATAAGACTAACATCACTAGCCACATCACTCATAGATTATACTAAGTTAGCTCCTCCTCAGTTAGCCACCTTGGTTCTGAGTCTGCCCTGCACAAGAGACCAGGGATATAAAAACTGAAACAACAACGCCACTAAGTGGCTGAAACACTGCAAAATCAGTCCTACTATATTATGGAATGAGCAGAGGTACATAAAATGCTACATAGAAAAGTTTCCTTTTCATTTCCTAGCACTGCCAGCCTAGGATAACTTATGTCTCAAATACTATGGTGATTCCTTTAGTGTCCCTGGAACTGTTCTGGGTACCAGAAAGCCTGGTTTAGGTGCCCTGGTTTTGATGTAAGACTACATACTAGCAACAGTAGCAAGAAGGTCAAGAGGAACAGAAAATGGGGACTTTGCACAAACTAATCTAGCATTCCATTATCTTTTCTTCAATGCAAGAGTGAAGACCTACTCTTCTAGACCTAATGTGTAATCCTAGAGTTCTTAAAATTCCTGTGGGAACAATGTATGTCAGGGAAAGAAAAGAAGAAAGACATTCTTGTATTACCAGGGGCTGTGGTTGGTTGAGTAACAAATGTGATGTCATTGGTATCCTAAGCTTGTTCAGTGGTGGACAGCAGTTCCACATTTAGAAAGCAAAAAAAAAAAGTTGTTAGAGTAGACAGCTATGTGCTTTCTTCATGTGTAAGACTGAAATAATAGCACCAATCTCATAGTTATAAATGAGGTCATGTACACAACATACTTTGCTCACAGCTTGGCAAAGAATGAATGTTCAATAAATAGTAGTATGCCACCATCATGGTGGCAGTTACTCCATAAAAGGAAAAACAAGAGATCTGCCAAAGTGATAATAAAAATACACAGAGAAGATACAGAATAAATGAATAAGAATAGGGTTAACTTGTAGGGAGTCTGTATGCTTAACTCTAAGGATGCCTGGGAGTTTGGTCTCCTAGGTCAAGTTTGGAATGAAATGTACTACCTTTATAAAGGGCTGTTTTAAGTCTGAAACTCCCGTGGAGGCACTCTTACTAGTCAGGACTGATTATTAAAAATGTACAGATTGATGGTTTGCATCTGACTTAACTAATTATGCAGCCTACGCTCAGGTATATGATTAGTAGAGTAACAAAAATTCTCCATAAACTTGTGCTTGGGCTCCCTGGAAACCAAGGTTATCTTAGACATCTTGGTGGTTCACAATTAGAAGAAAAAGCATGTCCTGTATGAGTATAAATGGCCTTAGGAGTCATTTTTTCCTTCTGCACCATACCTTTGCCACTATTAAAGCCTTATGAGAATTTCATAGCTTCTTCTGATTACCTAATGTTGTGTAGTGGCTACAATATACTTTGATGACTAATAAGTATTTAGGAGATATCATGAGATTTTAAAATTTCAGAAATTCGGGTCATCTGGGTGGCTCAGTGGATTAAACATCTGACTCTTGGTTTCGGTTCAGGTCATGATCTCATGGTTTATTGGTTCAAGCCCCGCATCAGGCTCCATGCTGACACTGTGGGGCCTGCTTGGGATTCTCTCTACCCCTCTCTCTTTGCCTCTCCCCTGTGTGCACACACACACATGCACGTGCTCTCTCTCAAAATAAATAAACTTTAAATTTTTTCAGTTTACATTCAGGTTACATTCAGAATGTAAATTAAGGTCTATTTCTAGTTCTTATTTATAAGGATCTAACACTTGTAACAAAATCATAAGGAAGTACCCTCTACAGTAACTTATATGCTTATTTTTATTAACTTCAAGTTTGGTCAAATGTACACTGAGAGCTTACCATTATTAGAATTTTAACAGTAGGGGCACCTTGGTGGCTCTGTCAGTTAAGCTTCTGAGTTTGGCTCAGGCCACAATCTCATGGTTCGTGGGTTCAAGCCCCATATCAGGCTTTGTGCTGACAGCTCAGAGCCTGGAGCCTGCTTCAGATTCTGTGTTTCTGTGTCTGTCTGTCTCTCTCTCTCTTTCTGCCACCCCCACCCTGGCTGGCTCATGCATTATCTGTCTCTTTCTCAAAAATGGATAAATATTTAAAATTTTTTTAAACAATTTTAACAACAGACCCCAAAGAAGCTCTTAAGAAGGCTAGAATATGAAATGAAAATTACACAGAAGGGGCGCCTGGGTGGCTGAGTTGGTTAGGTGTCTGATTCTAAGTTTCAGCTCAGGTCATGATCTCACAGTTTCATGAGTTCAAGCCCTGCATCGGGCTATGTGCTGACAGCACAGAGCCTGCTTGAGATTCTTTCTCTCTGCCTCTCTCTCTGCCCTTCCCCTGCTCACATTGTCTCTCTCTCAAAAATACATAAAAAAATGAAAGCTATACATATGACATATATATATATTAAGAGAATTAGGAATAGCTACAACAGAATATACTGAATAATTAAATTATTTTCTATTCATTTTTAGGTTCTCCGATAGTTCATGTTGCTATTCAATATTTTACATAACCCTTGTGGATATTAATAGTAAATATCATTTATGCAGAAAACACTCAAACCCAGTCTCATGAACTCAGAAAGAAGAGATGGCCCCTTAAGGTCTTACATTGTAATTTATCTTATGCTTTACCTATAGAAAGCCCCAGCTCCCTTAGACTCATCGAAGATCAAATTATTCATCCTTCATCCATAAGCCCGACTATGAGACTTGAAAGCCTCATTGCACATTACAGATAAGGGTAGAAGAGGCAGTGGGGAGCTGAACCAGATCAACACACGGACAGCAATAAGAAGTGAAAGCTTATTAATCTGAAGGCAAGGGAAAAAAGAAAAAGTCCTTTGAGGGTTAGAGTAGGCTCTAACCACCCCCCATACTAACAACTCCAAAAGCTGTAGGCATCAGTCATTATGTTTATAATGATGAGTCCGAGTTACCAAGAAAGGACCATATGATGTTGAGGATATTGTTTAGGAAGAAAGTAGATTACAGGGTCTGTTTTAGAACTAGTTCTATAAAAAATGCTTTTTGGAAAGTTTTTTTAAGCACTTATTAAAAAGGTAAGCATCAGAGATCGACAAAATGTATTTATTCTAATGGAAAGTTTCCTTCTAGACTAAGTCTGTAAATGTCAGCACACCAACGACTGAGTTTATAACGGGTCCACATACTAACCAGGAAGCTAGTTTCCTTTTCTGAATAAATCTCTAATATCCTGTTTAGCTGTGCATTTCTCATAAAAGACTGCAGAATATGCTAACCCATCTACTTATTTGAGCCTTTCTGTTTGTTGCATAAAAATTGCCTTTTGAGATCATCTTTTTGAAGCCAAAATCCATTCACCACTTTTGCCAACCATGTACTGAGACCAATGAAAGTGCAGCAAATGAAGTGAGTGTGATATGGTGAAAAGGTCCTGAATTTCTAGTCAGAATATGCAGATTCCTGTTCCAGGTCCAGCACTAAACTGGCTACATGATTCTGAATTTTTTTGTTTAATCTATCCAGGCCTTTCTCCTAATTAGTGAAGCTAATGTGTTGGATATGATTTCTTAGGCCCTTTCAGTTGTAACTCTGAAGAGTTTTATAACTGGAAAGGTTTTTGTTGAGTAGGAACAGTGTATCTTATCCAAATCCTCTTGAGATATGAATACATTATTTACAGCCAAGCAACCACTATCTCCCAAACCGTAAGTAAGTAGGTAAATAATAGAAAATCAACCAGGCATGCTGGTTGCCTTCAAGGTTTTTTCAGGCTGACAAAAAGTATTAAATAGTATTTCTTATCACACACTGATGGAAATAACTTCCTTAGAAAAACAAATTCTCACATTCCAAAGTGACAGTCACTTACTAAAAAACAAAATTATGCAAACTAAAAAGATTCCATGTAGACCATCTTCCTATTTCTTGATAAGGTGAAAAAATAAAGCATTTCCCAATTGTATTTCACCTCTGTAACATATCTATAGAACTTAAAACGTTAATTTTTTCACAGCAGGTAGGTTTATAATTCAAAATTTGTTGTATGGCAGTGTTCATGTACCCAATCAAGATGTTACAAATGTACGGCTTAGTTAGAATGGTAAGTAATATATGCATGTATTCATGGAAATTAAGAAGCTAAAACCCATATAAGAAATTAGATATTTAAAAAATAATTTGAACTGACAGGACTGGGCTAGTGAAAGTGGGAAGTCCCAGGGTTTGAGAGAAAAAATGTTATTAATATCTTTAATATCCTGAAGCTGCTTCTTAAGACAATGTGGTAGTTATAATTTGTACCTAAGACTTTAAAAAATATGTATCTTTGTGCTTCTGGAGATATGAAACAAAATGCCAGATGGTAACAGGCAGGTTTCTGGGAATAAGTGTAGAGCGAATGCCAGGAATGGATCTCCATAAAAGAGAAAAGAGAGGTAATGTATGTCTATAAAGTCAATATTCTTTAAAAACAAAATAAACATAGTTCCCCCCAGAGTGAGTCTTACTAACTCAATATGGTTTTCTTAAAAGCCAAATTTTACATCGTATATTCAGACGTCTCGTCCAATGATTTTGTTTTTTCTTTAATGTTTTATTTTTTAAAAGAGAGAAACACAGTGGGGGTGGGGAGGGGTAGAGAGAGGGAGACACAATCTGAAGCAGGCTCCAGGCTGTCAGCAGAGCCCGACACAGGGCTTAAACCCACGAACCGTGAGATCATGACCTGAGCCAAAGTCAGACACTTAACCAACTGAGCCACCCAAGCACCCCAGTGATTTTATGCTTACTAAGGAATAATGAGATACAGAGAAATGGTAAAATAGATTCTCTCACAAAGAAAGGTAGAAGACCAAATTTTCTTTGAAGGAATTTTATAATTTATAACCCCTTCTTATTAACGAATTCTACATGAAATGGTACATGCCAGCAATCAAGTAATTAGCAATCTTAAGAATTGACTTAAATGTATGATACTCTTAATACATGATATTTATGGATGACGGAGTATGCCTTACCCACAGAAAACAAATAAAGAACTAGCAAATGGTCTAATTTGCACAAAATTAAGCACACAATCTGGTGAAATCATCAAAACAGAAGAATTCCAAACACGGGTTTTTCTCGTATCACTAGTGTCTTGATTATATCAGCAAGAATATCACTGGTTTTAGTGTTTACATTTTTTACAACGATAAGTTTCTTGTTAGTTTATAAATTCTATCTACATTGATTACAGTTCTGTCCCACTTGGAAGAATATGGAAATAACTATAACTGATAATCACCATTTAATGGGGAAAAGAGATGTAGACAGAACTTACCAAATATGAAATACAGTTTTAAATACTTAACTCTATGTTACAGTGAATGCTTTACAACTTGTCAACACAGACAGTATAATACCATCTATATGACAGGTGGCTGTAATCTATTTTTTTATGTTTTTTTATTTATTTTTGAGAGATAGAGAGAGAGAGCATGAACAAGGAAGAGTCAGAGAGAGAGGGAGACACAGAATCCAAACACAGGCTCCAGGCTCTGAGCTGTCAGCACAGAGCCCAATGCGGGGCTCGAACCCACGAACCGTGAGATCATGACCTGAGCCAAAGTTGGACGCTTAACCAACTGAACCACCCAGACGCCCTTTATTTATTTATTTATTCATTCATTCATTCATTCATTATGTTTTCAGTTGGCTATAATGTAGACTCTAGGAATGGATAAATGTCCTAATAGAATATATTCTACAGTTAATCAAAAAACAACATTTCAGAGGTGGCTATTCAGACAGCATTCAAAGACTGCGTTCAGCTACCTTTTTCTCCTGCCAACAACAGCAGAGTATAATGGATTTAAGAAATGGGGTCTCAATGACAAATTAGTGACTTCATTAATTAGCACACAGATTTCAGAAATAACTTTTTACTGGTGAAATTAATACTGTTTACATGTGAATTTTCTCTAGAAATGATAGCAGAATGCAAACTTTTGCTTTCTCTATCAGAAGGGGAGGTGCTACATACCATGAGCACTTTGTTTTCTTCCTTTCCCTTATGGTGGTTTTTCAGGGACCCCTTTTGAGAAGCTGGGGCTTCACTGCACACACTGGAAACCACTGTCGCATCTTGACCCCTTCATTTTATTGACAAGAAAACTGAAGTCCAGAGGTTAAGTGACTTACCCAAAGATACAACTGCTTGATTACAGAACCAGGGCTATACCTTGGTTTCTATAACCATATAATGCTCTCCTTTAGACTCAAATTACTTCTATGAAAAACATCATAATATGTGAATTATGGCTTATCTCTAAAGATTTACTTTCCTTTATTCTAAACCAGTGGTTCTCAGCCCAGGGCAATTTTGCACACCACCCCGCCTCCCGCCAGGGAACATTTAGCAATGTTTGGATACATTTTTGGTTATCAAACTTGGAGAGGAAAGAAATCACTGGCATCTAGTGTGGAGAGGCCAGTGATGCTGCTAAATATCTTAGAACATACAGGACAGCATCTTTCACCAACAAAACGTCAACAATCACTCCTAGATACACATCTTGAAAACTGAAAACAGAGATTCAAATAAAAACTTGTACAATACTGTTCATAGAGCATTACTTACAACAGCCAAAGGGTGGAAACAACCCAAATGTCCATCAACTGATGAAAAGATAATCAAAATGTGGTATATGTATTTTTTAATTTTATGTCTTTATTTTATTTTGAGAGAAATACAGAGTGTTAGCAGGGGAGGGGCAGAGAGAGGCAACACAGAATCTGAAGCAGGCTCCAGGCTCTGAGCTATTAGCACAGAGCCCAATGTGGGGCTTAAACCCACAGACTGTGAGATCATGACCTGAGCTGAAGACGAATGCTTAACCAACTGAGCCACCCAGGTGCCCCAAAATGTGGTATATTTATACAATGGGATATTATTCATCCATAAAAGGGATAAGGTACTAATATTAATATAACATGGATAAACCTAAAAAAAACACAAATGAAAAAAGCCAGACACAAAAGGAAATAGGTTGTATTACTCCCTTCATAAGAAATATCCAGAATAGATAAACCCATAGAGAAAGAAACCAGATTACAGGTTGCCAGGGCCTAGGCAGAGGGAGGAACAGAGACTGCTTAATGGGTCTGGCATCTTCACTGGACGTGATGAAAATATTTTGGAACTAGACGGTTGTATAACATTGTGAAGGTACTAAATGTCACTGAGTTGTACATTTTAAAATGGTCACATACACACACACACACACACACACACACACACACAATGAAATACTACATAGCAATGAGAAAGAATGAAATCTGGCCATTTGTAGCAAAGTGGATGGACCTGGAAAGAGTCATGCTAAGCGAAATAAGGCAGGCAGAAGGACAGATACCATATGTTTTCACTCATAGGTCTAACATGAGAAACCTAACAGGGGACCATGGGAGGGGAAGGGGGTGAGAAAAAGTCAGGGAGAGGAAGTGAGGCAAATCATGAGAGACTCTTGAATACTGAAAACAAACTGAGGGCTGAAGAGGGAGGGGGAGGTTATGGAGGGGGAGGTTATGGTTATGGAGGAGGCCACTTGTGGGGAAGAGCACTGGGTGTTATATGGAAACCAACTTGGTAATAAACTATTAATAAAATATATGAAGTAAAACCTGAAAACCAGGTAAATAAATAAAATGGTCACTTCTGTGTTACATGAATTTTGCCTCAAATGAAATGAAAATGTCAATAGTGCAAACCTAACTTATGTACCAAAGGTTATTTTCTTGTTAAATAGGTAAAAGGCATCAAGGACATAAAAGCATCAAGCATTACAATGAGATTTTTTTTTTTTTTTAAGTAACTTGACCCTTCAATAGTAAACTCATTTTCCTAGTGGGAAAGACTTGCCAGGAAAAAATAATGGCTGTTGTCAACCCCAAGCAGATCTGTATTACTGTTATAAAATTATGAAGATAAGGTTTACAATAAATTGGTGACATCATCTAAACTGCAGAGGCATGAATATGCTACTGTAATAAAGAGACTCTGAAATTTAATATAAGCCAGTAAATGAAATAATTAATTGTCTTTAAATGTGTGCCTTGACTTGAACTATAAACCAGGGAGCTGTCAAATGAAATCTGGCACATTAAGAGACAGTCACTTTACAAGGCTTGTCAGTTTGAACATTCATTCCCTGTTTGACAACATAGAGCTGTATGCTCAGAGTTAAAGTTTAGGATTGGCCTCAACTGAGCAGTAGTTCAGCAATGAATCAAAGAGCTTAGAGATATACTGTGGTAGCTCTAAACCATCTTTCCTTCTACTAAGTCTTGATAAGAGGGGGAACAGGTTTGGCTAAAAGGAGTCAAGCACACCCAGGGACCCAAAGAATTATGCTGCTACATTTCAATAAAAAACCAAGACTGTAACTGGCACATTGCCATTTTTTTAAAGTAAAATGGTATGTTCATGTATACTAGAACATCAAAGGGATTAAGTTACCATTAGATATACAAAATGAAGGTGGAAACTGATATTTTCAGATTAAGATTTTGTAGACCCCTGGCTGGGTAAAAGCTATTTCCACAGACTAAACACTGAAAGAGGAGAAACAAAAAATGCTAAGCTATCTTCATATTTCTATTTTAATTATTCTCCACAAATAAGACCTGCCTGCTTGCCATTATTCAGCTATTCCAGACACTGTTTTCTATACAACAAAGCAAAAGTAATCCTTTTTAAGATTTACAGCTAAATATTATTCCTATTTTGTAAAACAGGTTTGCTATTATTTTTTATAATAGTTTATTGTCAAATTGGTTTCCATATAACACCCAGTGCTTCTCCCCACAAGTGCCCCCCACCATGACCATCACCCTCTTCCCTCCCTCCCCCTCCAGTCCACAGTTCGATTTCAGTATTCAATAGTCTCTCATGATTTGTGTCCCTCACTCTCTCCAGCTCTCTTTCCCCCTTCCCGTCCCGATGGTCCTCTATTAGGTTTGTCCAGATAGGCCTATGAGTAGGTTTGCTATTATTGAGATAGCCTAATGAATTTCTACCAGAAGCTCTGTTCCTAAGATAAAGACAGTAAAATTAGCAATCAATAACTATATATTAGACTAATAAATATCATAAACTGCTGTGAGAGTACTTAGAACATACAGTAAGAGAACTATGTTCTGATAAAAAGAATTCAGATGCAAAATAGATATAACTTAAAAAACCAAATTTAGGGCATCTGGATGGCTCAGTCGGCTAAGGGTCAGACTTTGGCCTAGGTCATGATCTTGCCCTTGCTAAGTTCAAGCCCTGCATCGGGCTCTTTGCTGACAGCTCACGCTGGAGCCTGTTTCGGATTCTGTGTCTCCCTCTCTTTCTCTGCCCTTCCCCCACTTATGCTTGCTCACTCGCTCGCTCTCAAAAATAAATAAACACCTTTAAAAAATCGAATTCTACTCATACATTGTAACGAAACAATAACCTCCAAAATTTTTAGGAAGACCCATGAAATTACTTTGTTGAGTATTAAGACTTTTGTCACTTTGTCATGAATCTACCAGTTGCTCAGGGGGTGAAAGTTAGAAAAGGTAGAATAAAGTTTTAATTTCCATCTGAAAATAATAAAGATAAATACTTCAGCGTTATGTACATATTATTTTGTGAGCCTATGATACACATTTGTAAACTATTCACATTCTCTTCTTTGTGAAAATATTAATTCTCCACTAAAATCTTACGATTTTATTTATACATGCTGTTTCTTTTTGAAACAGCATCTCCCCTTGTTGTCACATACTATTCTGGTGTTCCATAATGTATTATATTCTTCTTGTTCAGAAAAACCACAAAGACAAAAACCTATCGATCAAGAAGGGTGGCTGTCACCAGGTAAGTGGTGTCTTAAGCCTCTTACTTTAGACACCTCATACTGTGGGCTATGTCCCCCGCTGATCAGAAGACTTTGATATTTGAGGCACTCCACTATCTGATGCACCTGTTTTAGTTGTTATCATAAATGGTGAACCAGTTCTCTTTACCCATCTGTCCAGTCCCCCATGCTACAAGAAATATATGAATGTACATCACAGGGTTCTCTTACAACTCAAGTAAGATACCGTATGAGAAGTATCTACGAGTTATGAAGTGTTCCACAGATACTTGTTAATATCCAAATAATTATATATTCTTAAAAATCCTGCACATAGGGGTGCCTGGATGGCTCAGCCAGTAAAGCATCTGACTCTTGATTTCTGTTCAAGTTATGATCTCATGGTTCGTGGGATTAAGCCCCATGTTGGGCTCTGCACTGCCAGTGCAGAGCCTGCTTGAGATTCTCTCTCTCCTCCTTTCTCTGCCCCATTCCTGTTTGCGCTTTCGCTGTCTCTCTCTCTCTCTCTCAAAATAAGTAAACATTTAAAAAAAAAGCCCTAAGTACAAAGCACTAGCTCAGAACTCATATATATATGTGTGTGTGTGTGTGTGTGTGTGTGTGTGTGTGTGTGTGTATGTATATATATGTGTGTATATTTAACATATATTTAGTGTATATACTATAAACACTATACTATATACTATATACTGTATACAATATACACTATATTATATATTAAGTATAGTATATTATATAATTTATTATGCTATACTATTATATACAAAATATAAATATATATAACATATATTATAGTATATTTAAATTCCATGTACTATTTATAGACTATAACTATATAATATATATTACATATGTAGCCTATATATATCCCATATACATATTTACTATATGTAGTAAATCTGATTTTATGATATATATATCTCATAAATACCATATATATTATATATATCACATATATATACTAAATATACTAAATATATATATGGGATATAGACAGAGAGTAAATGGGATTTCAAGGATATAAAATGGACACTGGTGGTGGTGTCATAAAAATTAAATACAAAAGTGTGTTCTTATCCTCCCACCACCATTTTTAGGACTTGGCTTACAATTTTTTTCATGTCACATAAAAGAATGATTCATCTAACATATTTATAAATAATTTCTTCATCCAGTATCAAAGGATAGTAAAAGAAATTCACCTCAGTATTAATTTTAATTTTTCACCTACACTGTATAGTTTTCCAGCTGTGTTCTTTGTTTCCAAGCCTCCTCATTAATGAGGCTAGTGCCATGTCTTTGTGTTATTTTCCTCTGCTGTCCCTTTGTATGACACATTGAGCTATGTTTGTCAGAATCTTTGCCAAATCCAGTAAAAACTTCATTGTATGTTGCCAGAAAAGAAAAAAAATACCACACAGTAGCATCTTTTTTCCCCCACTAATAGTGACAGCAATTAGCAAGTGAAATCGGGCAAGCTAAGTAAAGCATAGAGAGTAAAGGATGGAGGCTTCAAGACTCAGGATGTTAAGAATGCTTTTAAAGTGGACAACAAAAACAGTCCAAAAGTTATTATAAGCTTCCGTGTGTGTGTAAAGTAGCATTTTTTGGAGCACTTCCCTTACCTCATCTCTGGGTTGGAAATATGCCCATCTGTGCAAATAACAGTACCATGCCCTATCCTTTATCACTTACTTTTAAAGTAAGCTCCTAAAGATCTCCTTGCTAATGACCTGAGGATCATTCTGAAAAGGAAGAGAGGAAACAAGGAATGTGTTGCTCTGTCTCAGTGCAGCTTTCTTCTTGTCGTGGTCATTATGAAATTCAACAATCCAAACATTATGGAAATCCACCTGAAGCCTAAGATTACGTAGGGAACAAGCCACAATGAGTTATTCTGGAAACTTCTGCTGACAGCTGACTTAGGGTTAGAATTAGTCCCAGAACTTTCAACAGTTCTTTTTAAATGTATTTTTTTTATATTTCTGAACCAAGCTTATTCATTTTTTTACATTTCTAAACTATCAGGAGATGGGTGTATTTTGTGGAGGTTAGGAAAGAACCAAAATTCCTGGGGCTAATCAATCACTAAAGAAATCACTAGAGAAAACAGGCAAAATCTGACTCAACAAGGTTCAGGAAGAAATTTTCCATCACTGATCTATAATCCCTGGGGCTACCTTCCAGGGCCCATATTAAGGTGGGGCAAGCAAAGTGCCTAGAGCACAAAACATAAGGAGGCACTCTATGTCACTTGCACAACCCCAGTCCCAGCCCTGCTGCCTACAGAAACATCTGATCAAAAAACTTTATTTTAACCATTAGGAGACAAAACCAATGAAAATATACTTAACTCAATAAGGACAAGAATGAGCTGCTCTCTTATATTATACTTTAGAGTTCCCAACACACTTTTATATGTTTCATTACATTATGCCAACCACAACTTCCTGAAGCTGGAAGTGCAGAATATATGAATCACACTTGAGATGCACAAACAAATATAGGGGAACTCTAGGATTAGATCAAAGTACTATAAGTAGAATTTTTTTCAGGCTTCTGACTCTATGCCTAATACATTTCTCACTATACTACACAACACCTAGTCTTCCTCTAAGGTCTTTTATGCACTTGATTTTATGGTCTATGTTGATTAGGATAATTTATGAAGTCACCGGTGATCGGTTACTATTAATGATAAAATGACTATAAACAGCCTCATGAGAAAGGACAAATCAAAGGAATTCATCTAATGGTTCTTAATGCCAGGCTTTAACATTTTAGGGAAAATCAAAACCATTTATAAATTAACCTCACAATGAATTTCTTAATACTGTCATTGGTTGTATAGCAGAATCTTTTTTTGTTAATGTAATTATCAACAAGGCTTAGGAACCAATGGAAGCAAATGAGTAACTTTCCTAAAAGTTGTAAAGCTGGGATTAGGGCAGGTCTATACATATCAAGTTTGAGCCATCTTTCCCTGTACCGGGAGATGTTCAGAAAAGAGCAGAAGGAATTAAAAAAAAAAAAAGAAAGAAAGAAAACCTTGCCAATGAGCAGCATGTGGTCTGTTGGTCTTTCTCTGCACAGCCCTGCTTCAGACAAAAACTTTCTAACCCTAACCAGAAATACAATTTAGATGTCCACAAAAAAACATTCAGTTGCAAATTTGATTTCCTGTATACATAGATTAATATGGAGAAAGTATAAATTATTTAAAAGCAAAAAGAAACTTACTCCTCCCCATGTTTTCCTGTGGTCTCTGGCAGGTCCCTGGATGATGATTCCCTGTATTAAAAAAAGCAAATACACATAGTCAGATTCACAGAGATTGAGTCACTGTATCAAATAAGTTCCATTAAAGCTAATGTGGTCAACATCAACATTTCATTTTAGTGCATTCCAATCTTGCCCCCTTACACAAATGTTTTCTTCCTCATAAATAGATATCTAACTTTAGAGAAACACAGCATTCTGAAGGCACGGACCCTATCTGTAATCAACTTACTATGTCCTTATTTATCTACCATTAGTTTCTGCTCTTATCACATAAAAGTCATCAAATTGGTCACATGCTTATTTCTTAGGAAGGCAGTGATGTGATACAAACAAAAAATGTTGGACAAAAATGCCAAAAGGTCCAATTATAATAGCCAAGCTAAAATGTTATTAATTTGCCTATCCCTGGCTTGTCTTCAGTGTTATTCGGTGACAAATCCAATACCCTTCAGGGTATAACATTTTCTTGAATGGTATCAAACAGTAGTACCCTAATTAAATTATCCCTGAGGCAAAGCAGCCCACAGAGTTTTTACCAATAAAGAGTATGAATCAATAACAATGAATTACTGACAACAGAGATTTTGAAGGGAAAAAAACGCATAATCCAAATGCAGGTATGCATGGAGGAACAGCAATTCTGTTTTTAAAAGATGAAAATAGACACAAAAGCTAATTCGTACCTTAATGCTTCATTTCCTTACAGGGCTCAATCACAGAATTACCACATATTTACTGTTCACCAATTGTTCACATTCCCAACATGCAGCTAAGCACGAGAGAGGCAAAATTATAAGACATAATTGATCTGTCCCATTAAGAAATGTATAACCTACTTGAAGTTAAGCATACAGAGGAGAATGATATCATCAAGATGGCCATATAGGTCATTCCCAACTATAGTCCCCCTCACAAGAAGACTAACGGTCAACTATCCATAGAAAAAACATCATTGTGAAAATCCCACATTAGAAGGGTAAGAGGACTGGACACACTCTGACACCATTGCCCTTCCCCTACAGTGGCGGAGTGCCACTATGAGAGCCCCCCTCCCCCACCACCAGGGCCTATGGTTTCTACATTGGGGAAAGAACGCCCAGGGGCAGCCATCTAGCTCCTCCAGCACATGGGACACTTCCCAAGAAGCCCACTCATGTCTTGCCTCACAGGAATCACTGGAAGAATCTACAGGGCTTGACTACTGGGGAGAGACAGAGATGGAGAAGGGGGTGGAGCTTACAGCAAATAGTGCTCAGATCTTGGCTGATGGATGGCTTTACTGCTTGCAGAAGCACTCCTTAAAAGAGACTCCACCCAGCAGCTCTAGCCTTCCAGAGCTGAGCCAGTGGCCTCCTCCAGCTTATGGAACTTGGTTGGCAGTTTTGCCTGATTTGGATCTCCAGTCAGTGCGCCATACTGGCAGGCAGGCATCTTCTACCATCTTGCCCAAGAAAAGAAGCAAATTCCCAGCTCTGCCCTAACACTGAGCATAACCTCCAGCTCCACCCATCCAGGAAGCCCAGCCAGGGAACGAGAGCGGCCACAGAGCTTATCCTGTAGCTCTGCTCCAACAGGAAATCAAACCAGCAGCCATGCCCAACTGTTCACCATAACCTCTGACCCCACATAACCAAGGATCCTGAATAGTGGCCTGGAAAACATGGGGGCACAGCCAATTGTACTGTAAGACACAGCCTAGCCTATGGTCCCATCCAGCTGAGAAGCTTAGCCTATAACCCTGATAAGCAGAGGAGCCTCTACTACTTGACTACTCGCTTTGCCTAATTGTTGAACACAGCCTGTGGCCTTACGCGGACAGGAAACCAAGCTGTTAACCCTACCCAATCAAGTAGCATAGCCTGTGGTCCCAAGAGACAAGGAAGCCTAGCCAATGACCCTGCCTATCACACAGCCAATGCCTTACATGATCATGAAGACAAGCATGCAGCCTCACTCAACTTCAGGGCACAAAATGCAAGCCCCATATAAACACAAGAGTTCAGCCAGTGGCACCATATGGTTGTAGAGCACCATCTGAGACCCCACACAACCAGGGATGATTGCAGAGGCCAGCCTGTAGCCCTGTCCAATCAAGGAGTTCAACCAGTGGCACCATACTGCCAAGGAACATAGCCTGGGACATTGCAGACTCCAGCTAACAGGCCCACCTGACTGCGAAGCACAATTAATAGCCCCATCCAAACAAGAAGACAGTTGCCCAGTGATTCTGCTTAAACATGGACCCCAACCAGATGCATCCCCCCAACCTCGGAGCACAGGCAATGGCCTCACTAAACAAGAGATCCCAACAGCAAGCCCTGCCTTCCCAGAGACGCCTCCCACAGAGGCTTCCCTGCTAAAGTGAACCTGTAAAGTCTGAAAAAGGAGACTGCTTAAACAAATGCAGAGATACCAATGCAAAAAACCAAGAATCATGAAGAAACAGGTAAACATGACACCACCAAAAGAAACTAAAAATGCTGCAATAACTGACCCTAATAAAACAGATTATCTGAAAAAGAATTCAGAATGATCTTAAAGAACGCCAGTAAACTACAAGAAAAGAGACTGCTAAATTAAATTAGGAAAACAGTGCTATGAACAAAATGAAAGTGCAACAAAGAAAGAAACCATCAAAATCAGAAATCGTGGAGCAAAAAAATTATGACTGCAGAATTCAATAGAACAAAATGGCATTAGTAAGTGCTTACCCGTCAATAATTACTTTAAAAGTAAATGGATTAAATTTCCCCCCTAAAAAATACAGAATAGCTGAATGGATTAAAAACAGGACCCCAATGAGATACACAATGTCTACAAAAGACTCACTTGAACTTTAAGGATACATATAAAATGAAAGGATAGAAACATATTCCAAGTAAATGATAACCAAAAAAAGCAGGGATAGCTATACTTGTATCAGACAAGATAGGCTTTAAGGTAAAAATGGTCACAAGAATGAAGGTCATTATATAATGAAAAAGAGTCAATTCATTAAAAAGATATAACAATTATAAATATTTATTTAAATATTTATACATAAAACAAATACATAAAATACATAAATACATAAAACAAATGCTAACACAACTAGAAGGAGAAGTAAATAGCAATATAATAAAAGTTGGGGACTTTAATACCCACTCTCAATGATGGATAGACCATACAGACAGAGAATCAACCAGGAAAGAGCAGATTTAAACAATACTATAGACCAAATGGACCAAACAGACACAAACAGAACATTCTGTCTAACAGCAGAATACACATTCTTCTCAAGTACACATGGAATGCTTTCTATGACAGATCACATGGTAGGCAACAAGTCTCAACAAATTCAAGAAGACAGAAACCATATCAACTATCTTGTAAAACCACAGTGGTATGAAACTACAAATCAGTAATGGATGGAAAGTTGGAAACGTCTCAAATACATGGGAATTAAAGAACACACTCCTGTCTAACCAATGGACCAAAAAAGAAAGCAAAGCAGAAATTAAACAAAATTCTGAAACATAAAAATACAGAAACACAACATAAGAAAACCAGTGGGATGCAGCAAAAGCAGTTCTAAGAGGGAAGTTTATAGTGATGAAGTTTCAAGGAAAAAAAATCTCAAAAGACAACCTAGTAACACAAGAATAAACGAAGCCCACAGTTAGTTGAAGAAATAAATTACTAAATATTAGAGAAGAAATAAATAAAATACAGGATAGAAAAACAACAGAAAAGATTGACAAAATAAAATCTGGTTCATTAAAAAGATGAACAAAATGATAAATCTTTAACTAGACCAAAAAAATTAAAATAAGAGGACACATTACCAGTAATACAACAAATATGAAGGATAAGACTACTATGAACAATTATACACCAACAAATTGGACAACCCAGAAAAAATTGATACACTAGAAATATATAACCCACCAAGGCTAAATCATATAGAAATAGAAAATCTGAACAGATTAATAATGAGTAAGGAGATAGAATCAGTAATCAAAAACTTCCCAACAAAGAAGTCTTGGACTAGGTGGTTTCCCTGGTGAATTCTACCAAACATTTAAAGAAAAATTAATGCTAATCCTGCTCAAACTCTTCCCAAATAAAACAGAAGGGTAAAAATCATATAATCATCTTAATAGATGCAGAAAAAGCATTTGATAAAATTCAACATCTATTCACAATAATAAAAAAAAAACCTCACTGAATTGGGTATGGAAGGAACATACCTCAACATACTAAAGTCCATATTAAAGAAGCCCAAAGCTAACATCATACTCAATTATGAAAGACTGAATGCTATTCTTCTAAGATCAAGTCAAGGATGCCCACATTCACCACTCCTACCCAACATAGTACTGAAGACCTAGCCAGAGCAATCAGGCAAGAAAAAGAAATAAAAGGCATCTAACTTAGAAAGGAGTACGCAAAATTATCTCAGTTTGCAGAGGATATGATCTTATATACAGAAAATCCTAATGATTCTTAAAAAAAAAAACCTGTTAAAATGATTTAGTAAAATTGCAGGATACAAAATCAACATACAAAAATAAGTTGTTTCCATAGCCTAACAATCAACTGTCTGAAATATAAAGAATAATCCCACTTATAAAAGCATCAAAAAGAAAAAAATATTCCCAGCAACTACACTACTAGGAATTTATCCAAAGGACACAAAAATGGGCTACATGTACCCCAAAGTTTATAGCAACCTTATCAATAGTAGCCAAATTATGGAAAGAACCCAAATGTCCACTGACTGTTGAATGGATAAAGTAGATGTGGTGTATGTATATGTATACACACACACACACACACACACACACACACACATATACACACAATGGAATACTACTCAGTGATGAAAAAGAATAAAATCTTGCCATTAGCAACAACATGGATGGAAAAGGAGGGTATTATGCTAAGTGAAATAAGTCAGAAAAAGACAGATACCATATGATTTTACTCATATGAGGAATTTGAGAAACTCACCAGATGAACATAATGGAAGAAAAATAAGATAAAAACAGAGAAGGAGGCAAACCATAAGAGACTTAAATACAGAGAACAAACAGGGCTTCTGCAAGGCAGGTGGGGGGAATAGTTTAAATGGGTGATGGGCATTAAGGAGGGCACTTTTTGGGGCGAGTGCTGGGTGTCATATGTAAGAAATCAATCACTGGGCTGTACTCCTGAAGCCAAGACTACACTGTACATTAACTAACTTGAATATCAATAAAAAGAAAAAAGAAAAGAAAAACACAGGGAATAATTTTAACCCAGGAAATGGTTATAAATTGGAAGAACTAATACTGTTAAAATGTCCATACTACCCAAAGCCATCTGCAGATTCAATGCAATCCTTATCAAGATTCCAATGGTGCTTAACGTCACTAATCATCATAGAAATGCAAATCAAAACCACAAAGGTATATCGCCTCACACCTGTTAGGATGTCTATATCAAAAAGACAAAGGATAACAAACGCTAGCAAAGATGTGAAAAAAGGGAACCCTTACACCCTGCTGCTGGTAATGTAAACTGGTATAGCCACTACAGAAAATAGTATGGAAGTTCCTCAATAAGCTTAAAAAAAAAAAAAAAAAAAAAACAGAACTGCCATATGGCCCATCAATTTCACTTTGGGGTATCTATCTGAAGGAAATGAAACCAGTATATGGAAGAGATTTCTATACCACCATGTTCATTGCAGCATT
Source organism: Helogale parvula (assembly GCA_004023845.1). Lineage (NCBI taxonomy): Eukaryota > Metazoa > Chordata > Mammalia > Carnivora > Herpestidae > Helogale > Helogale parvula. The sequence continues at coordinate 7,802 of PJEM01006910.1, read as the reverse complement.
ACTTACAAGAGTCAAAACAAATATCCATTGACAGATAAATGTATAAAGAAAATTCTCTCTCTCTCTCTCTCTCACACACACACACACACACACACACACACACACACACACACACACACACACACACACACACTGGAATATTATTCACCCATAAAAAAGGAAATTTTGCCATTTGCAACAACATGGATGAACCTTGAACTCATTATACTGAGTGAAATAAGCCAGACAATGAAAGACAAATAGGGGCGCCTGGGTGGCTCAGTTGGTTAAGCGTCCGACTTCTGCTCAGGTCATGATCTCATAGTTCGTGGGTTCGAGCTCTGCATCAAGCTCTGCGCTGACAGCTCAGAGCCTGGAGCCTGCTTCAGATTTTGTGTCTCCCTCTCTCTCTGACCCTCCCCTGCTTATGCTGTCTCTGTCTCTCAAAAATAAATAAAAAACATTAAAAATTTTTAAAAAAAGACAAATACTCTAATCTCACTTATGTGTGTAATCTTGAAAAAAAAAAAAACTCATAAAAACCGTAGAGTGATAGTTGCCAGGGGCAGAAAGAAGGGGGAAATAGGTGAAGGTGGTCAAAAGGTCCCAACTTTCTGTTTTAAAATGAATAAGTTCTAGGGTGTAATGTACAATATGGTGACTATAGTTAGGAACACTGTCCTGTATATTTGAAAGACAATGAGTAGATATTAAAAGTTCTCAACACACACATACAAAATTCAAACTATGTGAGGTAATCTGTCAACTAACCTTTTGTGGCAATCATTTCACAATATATACGTGTATCAAATCAACACAACAGGTACCTTAAATTTATACAATGCTATATGGCAATTAGATCTCAAAAAAGATGGGAAAAAAAGAAGTCAAGCATATATGAAATAGAGACAACCAGAGAATATTTATGACACTGAGACCTGATAACCAGTGGTGTGACAATGGAAAATAATTTTCTATTTCAAATTCCTTACAAAAGAAGGGCACTATGGGAGTGCCTGGAAGGCTCAGTCGGTTGAGCATCTGACTCATGAATCAAGTCATGATCTCAGGGTTGTAGGATCAAGCCCTGCATTGGGCTCTGCGTTGAGCATAGAGCTTGCTTGGGATATTCTCTCTGTCTGTCTCTGTCTCTCTCTTTCCTGCTGCCCCTCTCATCGGCTCTGTCTCTAAAATTTAAAAAAAAATTAATTAAAATAAATTTTAAAAAATTTTAAAGCAGGGCAATGAACTACATTTGTTTCCCAAATTGACCTACACAGGATGTTAAAAAGTTCATTATTCAGAAACAGGGCTCTGAACAAGTAAATGTAAGATATGCTCTCTTAAAGTTAAATGGGTTTATTATAAGACTTTTCACATGCTTAAAAATGCTAATTACCAATGTGATCAAAATATACTCTCTAAGTGTATTTGGCTACATAATCCTCTTTGTAAGTAGTTATTTCTCATGAGTCCTTTTCTTTGGAGCTGAGTCTGGGAAACTGGACAAGGTAACTATGAAAGCCTCTTGCAGGCTTCTGAAATTTCTTTATTTTCTAACAAAATATTAATTGTATAGAACAAGACTAATATATGGGAGTTTTTTGTTTGTTTTTATTTTTGAGAGACAGAGAGAGATAGCGTGAGCAGGGGAGGGTCAGCAAGAGAGGGAGACAGAGACTCCGAAGCAGGCTCCAGGCTCTGAGCTAGCTGTCAGCACAGGGCCCGACGCAGGGCTCAAACCCACGAACTGTGAGATCATGACCTGAGCCGAAGCCGGATGCTTAACCAACTGAGCCACCCAGGCGCCCCAGAACAAGACTAACATCAAGTGAATCAAGAAAAAAGCCAAGAGGAGCTAGGTTCTCAGAGAATTTGGGGACCAAAAGGAACTTTAGAAAACATCTAACACTTTCTCTCGTTACTCTCCCACTTTTAAAGCTGCAGACCTGTCTCAAAAAAATCTTCTGCAGAACACCAATTTATAAAATGGGTTAGGGTCAAACTCTCCAGGTTGACTTGAGGTAGACAGCTGTAGTTCCACCCACTGGGATTTCCCCTTGAGACAGACTAGATATGCCTCATCAGAAAGCCAGCACTACTTGGGGCGCCTGGGTGGCTCAGTCGGTTAAGTGTCCAGCTTCGGCTCAGGTCATGATCTCACAGTTCATGAGATGGAGCCCCACCATCGTGTTCTGTGCTAGCAGTGGGATTCTCTCTCCCTCCCTCTCTCTGCCCTTCCCCAACTTGTGCACATGTGCTCGCTCTCTCTCTCAAAACAAACTTTAAAAAAAAAAGGGGGCTCACATTATAACTGTATATCTCAATGACTTCACGAACACACCTGTGTAACTGGCATCTAGATCAAGACTCAGAACACATGCCAGGATTTTAATCAAGAGTTTCTGACATCAAGTCCAGTGCTCTTTCAATCATGTATGGAGTCATTCCACACATATTTACTTGTCACTTACTACATTTCAGTAATTTTGCCAAGCACTGGGGATTTGATGGTGAATAAAACAGATACGATTCCTGTCCTAATAAAGCTTAGAGGTTCTGGGGAGGTCCTAATTTTTTTTTAGTTATACATAAAGGAACATAAGGTATTAGAGGAATTGAAATAAGTTCAGTCTGGCTTCAGCATCACCAGCAAGAGACAAGAGGTTGGAGTCAGCGATAAAAGGTCAAATTGTACAAAGTTTTACTGAGGGAAAAGGTTGGATTTTATTCTAAATATAGCGGGAAACCACTAAATAATACCTCTGGAGTTATAAAGAAACTTATTCCCAAAAAGCCGGTTTAATTAATTATTCAATTACCCTAACTTTTAGGTACTTATTATGTGCCATTCACTTTGCTAGGCCCGTTATCCTCAAGGTATAATAATGGACATAAAGGCTTGAGAAACAAATATTTATAACAAGTAAGTAGTATGTACTAATATATTATAAAATTAATAAATTACAAAATCATAATATATAAAATAATTTTTAAAATCAATATATGCAATGCATTACTATTTTTAAGTTTATTTTTTTAAGAGATATAGCATGAGTGGAGGAGGGGCATAGAGAGGGAGAGAGGATCCCAAGCAGGCACCGCACTATCAGCGCAGAGCCCAACATGGGGCTTGAACTCAAACAGTAATATCATGACCTGAGTTGACATCATGAATTCAATGCTTAACGAACTGAGGCACCCAGGTGCCCCTGCAATGCATTAATATTTTTAAATGCTGTGCATTCCAGTGATATACACAAGACAGCAACATCAAAAGTGCTGTCAGGTATTCCCAAATTCCTTGAATACTTACCTTTTAAGATCTAGAGAGCAAAATTAGGCAAATAATGCAAATGAAGAAAATAACACTTTATTTCCATCTGCTTGTCAGTTATCCTCAGATTTGGGTAAAGTAGTATGTAGCAGATTCAGCAAAGTCATCTTTTCAATTCAACAAATATATACTGTGTAACTACTCTAATACTGTGTTCCTACTACTTGCCTAGGTGCTGGGGAGACAGGAGAAGAGAAAAGAGGGGGAAAAAAATCCCTGGCTCTCATGAAAGTTACAATCTACATGGAAAGAAAGACTGTGCATGTTTATTTAAACAAGCAAAATATCTACATGTTAAATCATGACAAATAATGGTACATACCACGGAGAAAAAGTAAGATAGCAGAGGAAGGCAGAAATTATTTAAAGATGATCTCAGAAATAAAAGAGATGAATACAGGGGAAGGAAAAAGAGAGAGGGAAATAAACCAAACTGACCCTTAACTATAGAGAAGAAACTGAGGATTACTGGAGAGGAGGTAGGGGGAAGGGAGGAAATGGGCTAAATGGGTGATGGGGATTGAGGAGGCCTCTTATAATGAGCACTGGGTTTTAAAGGTAAGTGATGAATCACTAAATTCTACTCCTGAAACCAATATTACACTATAAGTTAACTAAAATTTAAGTAAAAATTTGAAAAAATAAAGATTGTGTAAAGTAAGTCCCTTTTTAATACTCTTCTTTTAGTAGTTTATCAATGACATAGCTGGTGATGTATACCAGAGGTCAGCAAACTTGTTCTGTAAAGGGCCAATGAGTAAATATTTCAAGCTTTGTGGACCATACAGTCTCTGTCACAACTACTCAACTTTGTTGTTGTAGCACAAAAGCAGCCACAGAAATGAATTTGTGTGTGGCTATTTCTAATAAAACTTTATTTATGGATACTGAAATTGGATTTTTATGTAACTTTCACATGATGGTATTTTCTTTTAATTATTTTCAACCATTTAAAAAAGTGGAAACCATTCTCAGTTCATGGGCCGTACAAAAATATGGAGCAAGCCATTATTTGCCAACTCCTGGAGTGTACAATAAAACAGCTAACGAGATTTTCATAAGTCAGTAAGTCGAAAGAAATTCAAAAAATACCAGGATAAATATTATTGAAACATAAAGATCTAGCACTATCAGTAACAGCAGTTAGAAAATTTCCTAATAACTTTTAAGCTAGAGATATTAATTTCATATGACAGTGAGACTACATTTCAAGTACACAATAAAATATTAAAGATAATGGTGTAACTATCCAAATAGATCATGCTAAAGTTACAGAAGTACCTCAGAGAATAAAAAGAAGTCACTGCAGACTACATCTAATAATCTAGATGCCCCATAAATCATTTGATGAAGTCATTTATATTTCCTAACAAAAATTATTTCATCCGTAGTGATGTTTCAATTATCATGTCCACCTCAATAAAACACAAAGCCATATATCCAGCCTTGACCTTTCTCCTAACTTCCACAGTTCCAAACGCCACAGAGAAATCTACACCTGGGTATCATGCAACCACCTGACACATCATGGATCTAAAACCAAATATTACTTTCTCCACCACATATATAAAGTAGCTTCTCCTCTCAATTCTATAATTATACTAATTATATCTTCAATACCTCATTCAACCCACGTGCTGTAGAATGAAATTTTAAGATATTTAAGGTTTTATTTCCCTCAAGGGTTCACCTTTTTTTTTTTAACTCCTTACCTGCCACCTTCTCCACAGCAGCTAACCCATTCTGTTCTCATTGTTTCAAATGAAAGATAAGCTTGGGTCAGAAAAGGAGCAAAAGTAAGTTTTCCTAACTTTGTATTCCAAGGTACTTGGGGGAAATGAGAGGTCTTCTAGCAGAATCAATATGATCGAAGAAAATAATGAGAGCAAGACTTCCCCTTGCAATCCCATTTACTCGTTTCCCTCTTCCAGTCTAGATAGGCTCCCTTGGGCTAAAGGGAGGTCAGTGGAGGCCCAAGATAGACCATACCTGAAGGTACCAAATGGGTTCAAAACAATGGGCCATTTTTAGTGAGGGGCACTGCCTGAATGCCCAGAAGTCCCTTGGGAGTAGATTTAGCATCAACAGACCATAAGGGCAGACAAACGGAAAGAATCTTTCCTGATGGTATATGGTGAAGGCTTCTCTCAGACAGCAGTCATCCCCTCGCTGATGTCTCCCTGCTACAAGGATGCCTGCTCACGCTTGAAGCTTTATTCAATGCTCATCCAATTTGCTCTACGTAGGTAGTCCTCTCTGTAACTTCCCTGGACCATATGCCCTGAAGAAGAACAGAGTCCTGGACACTCCATGATGATGATGATGGTGGTAATGGTGGTTATAGTGATAAGGGCAAGTCTCGTACTTGGAATTAGCAAGGTGAAAAAGAAAAAGGTCGGCTTGGGCGGGGATGCAGGTACTAGTAACCACTGGCCTGATTTCTTACACTATAGATGGGTTTTGCATGGTTTTTTGATCTTTGTATAAATGGAATCATAGTGTATACTCTTTGGGAGCTAGCTTCTTTCACTGAACTTCATGTTTGTAAATTTCATTTATATTGTTACATGTGGTTATAATATATTTATTCTGACTACTGACTCCTTATTAGGTATATATGCTATTTATTCATTCATTCTACCACTGGTGGACATTTGGGTTGTATTCCAATTTAGGAAAAGTAGTAAAATGCACCCTTATAACATGGGTTTACAAGAGTGGCACTATCTAACATAACCAATCAGTAAAACCCACTCTATCTTCCTTTGCTGTATCTCTAAAACCTGATCCCAGTCTTTCCACTCACCACTACAAAATCTAATCATATTTCTTCAAGTTCATAGTAAGCTTCCCAAGGACAAGAAACACCTTAATTCTTTGAATCTTTCATAGGATATACACTTAGTGTATATAAAAGGAATACCTATTATACATGTGTAATCACTACTATCCCAGAAATCACTAATGACTTTCAATGTTAAAATGTAAGTGGCATTTTGACATAAAGTCTTGGAATTTTTTAAAAGCATCTTACTCTAGGTATGTCTCAGCATACAAAATGTCCTAAAGATATTACCTAAATACTTAAAGATCCTAACATTAAATACATACCTCTCCTCACCTTTAGTAAAGACCTCACAGAGATGTGATACAGAAGTAGTAGCAGAGGAAGGGGTAAGTGCTGATTCGATATTAGAATACAGGGCCCTATCAACTCATAGCTTTGATATTATCAGGAGCAATGTGACAACCGAGGCTCCTAGCATAACAACCCAACAGCAGACAATAACGTAGGGCTTGGTTATCAGATCAGCAGATATATTAACTGCTTTAATCTTTGCAATCTTATGAGTTAAATATAGTACTATCGTTAGTACCAGAGATACAGATTAAAAATATGATGCAGAATAGATAAGCAATTTGCTCAAACTCATACATGTATGTAAAGTGGCAGAGCTAAGATTCTAACTCAGGCAATCTGGCTTGCATGTTCTTAACTGGGGAGGGGGAGCTTTCTTCCTCCAAATGGAGTACAAGTTCTACAATTTAAACAAGAAATTAGGACCACTAGCAGCCGCGTGCTGAGGGGACTTCGGGACCGGGGCAGGGCCGCTGCGGCCGGCGCCGCCTCCACCGCCTCCGCCTCCACCGCCGCCTCAGCTGTGTCTCGCCTGAGGAAGGCCGAGTATCCCCGCCGGCGGAGGAGCAGCCCCAGCGCCAGGCCTCCCAACGCCCCAGGGCAGCAGTCCCAGACCTCGAAGCCCCCTTCTCCAGCTCAGGGCAAGAAGAGTCCACGACTCCTATGCACAAACAAAGTAACAACTGACAAAGGGCAACCCTTTCATAGTGCATGGGCAGTGCCTCCCTCCTGTTAAAGAATCACCAGGACATTAAAACATCTCTCTTGGAGGAGGGGCAAGATGGCGGAGAAGTAAGGAGCCCCATTACCTCCGACCACCCACAATTATCAAACTGAGAAGAATTAAAAAGCCACAGCTCTCTGATCTCCGAGAATGGAGGTGTGCGAACAGACCCCTTATCGACAGCAGTCTCACGGTTGCCTGAGTAAGTGAGTGCGAACGGGGACGGAAACTTTAGGGGAGGGAGCGCCGGCTCCGGAGACAAAGCGCCCAGCGCCCAGCCTCTGGGCGCTGGGCCTGCTGAAACCCGCGTGTCCCCAGGTGCACCGCTCCTAGCCGGGCGGGGCGGCCGGGAGACCAGAGGCGGACAGGTCAGCGGGGATCGGCACAGTGCGGGGCAGCCGAGAGAGAGCCCGGAGGCGCACAGATTCCCCAACAGTCGCTCACGCGGGGCGCCCGGTATCCAGAGGCGCAGGGACCTTCACAGCCATGCGCAGTACCGCCCGGCAAGGCAGGAGAGACCAGGGGAAGACAAGTAGAGACTGAATCCCCCACAGCACAATCCCTGCAGAGAGATTCAGCCCGGGACTGAGGGCTGCTGAGCGCTGAGAGAGAGACCTGTCCCT
>PJEM01006909.1:0-98070 GCA_004023845.1 Helogale parvula | reverse complement strand
AGTTCTGCTGCAAGACCAACCCTGGGAATGATGTATTAGCCCTCAGGATAAATATTCCCTTTTTTCTACCCATTCATAAGAAGCCTTCGAAAGAGCATACGCGTGGGGCTCTTGGGTGGCTCAGTCAGTTCAGTTCAAGTCATGATCATCTGGTTTGCAAGTTTGAGCCTCAAGTCAGTCTCCATGCTGTCAGCATGCAGCCCACTTGGAATCCTCTGTTTCCCTCTCTCTCTGCCACTTATTTGCTTGTGTGTGCATGCTCGCGCTCTCGCTCTCTCTCTTAAAACAACAAAACATAAAAAGAGAGCATTTAAATAAAATAGTAAATAAAAAAGTAAAATAGTGAATAAAAGAATCTTGAGTTTTTGTAGAAATTTCTGAGGTAGGTTGACTGAGTTTTAGGATTCTGTCTTTATTATTTCAGCCAATGTGAAATTTGTTTCCACTTCACCTGCGGTGGTAGGAAAGTTTATCTGACCACTAGAGGAGGCAACTCTACTACCCACACCGTGGAAGGAGCCTGGACTGGGACCCTTTCAAAAACACCAGCCACACACTCTGGGATTTGAAGCAGAGCAGTGTCTGTGGCTGTTTAGACATTGCTGTTGTCTGAAGTTGACGGTTTTGTGGGTGGTCTCCCTCTGTTCGGTGTCACTATCAACAAACATGTGTAAGGAAGAAATAACCGGAGATGCGGGCAGGCTTCAATCAGCCCTGCCTTAACCAGCCTCGGCCACATCTGGAGCGCCGGCAGAATGCATTAGGGAGCAGGTCCGGAGAGTCCCCCGGAGCTGGAGGCTCTGCCCCCGCCCCTCCTACATAGGGCCCCAGGGCTCTGCTGGGTTCTCGGCTGTCTTCAGCTCTTTTCTTTTCTGAGACTTCCTTCTACCTGCCAGGCTTTTTCCACTCCTCCAACCAATCTCTCCCTGTCAAGGACCTGCACCTGCAACGAATCACGGGAGGTCTTTCTGGCTTCCTCTGAGGCAGGCGCCATCTTTCCTTCTGCTGTCCCCACTGCTGCAGGCCCAGGGTCGGGCACCCAGTGGGCACCTGATAGCCTGTCCGTCATCCCGAGGAGCAGGCTGGTGCTGCTGGAAACTTGGAAGGTGGCTTTGAGGCCAGGATTCCAAACTCTGGAATCATTCCACAAATACAGGTGGGCTGAGAAGAGAGCTCCTTCGCAGCGGTGAGGCTTTGTCTGAATAATGATGCTTTCAGATTATTTTAAAAAAAGGTTTTATCATTTATTAGTATACAGAATGGTCAAGAACATGGATAAACAAAGAAAAAATTTAACAGTTGCACTGTCGTCCTATTATCAAAACAAAAACAAAACAAACTGTTAATATTTTTGTGTTTATCCTGAAGGCCATCATATCAGATACCTATGTTTAAAGAGGTAGATTGTGAGTTCTTTAAGTGCTTTTTAACATTAACAATAAATTGTGATAACCCTTCACACCTTGATGGCTACATAGCATTCTAGCTTCCTCATTGTTGAAAAATGTAGCTTGCTTTCCTTTTTAATCTATTTCTTAAGTATTTTGAGACAGAGAGAGAGAGAGAGAGAGATACAGAGCATGAGCAGAGGAGGGGCAGAGAGAGAGGGAGACACAGAATCCTAAGCAGACTCTAGGCTCCAGGCTGTCAGCACAGAACTTGACACAGGGCTTGAACCCCTGAGCCATGAGATCGTGACCTGAGCCAAAGTTGGACACTTAACCTATTGAGCCTCCCAGGCCCCCCCTCCTTTTTTTTTTTCTATTTTAAACAATGCTGTGCTATAAATATTTGGTATTTAAATCTATGTATAAACATTTGAGTACTTAATTAATTCCTTAGAATAAAATTATAGAATTGAAATTGGGTCAAGTAATATTTAACTTTTGTGTACATGTAAAGGCTTTTTATTTGTATTAGTTTGCTCACTGATTCAACAAATATTTGAATGATTGCCTTGGGCTAGACACCATTAGGGCATTGAGGCATAATGTGAGCATGACTCGTGAAGTCCCTTCTGTGGAGCTGTTAAGGTCTGGTGTGAGGAGACAGACGGCTAATAACCAAAGTGATGATGAGACCAGAACTGTTGACGCCGGTAATACCAACACTCACACCTCCAGCCCTGATCTCAGCCCTGCCTTTGGAGTATCCACCAGGAGTCTCAGGTTTCTTGCATCCAAACCCCACCCCCATAGCCTTCCTCATCTCAGCAAATGGCGGCCACAGACTCTCAAGATTCAGGCCCCCAAACCTGCCATCCTCCTGGTTTTTCTGGCCCCTCCCACCTCCAGCAAGTCCTATCACCTCTGTCTTTCACAGAACTGGAATCTGCCCGTGCCTGGTGTCTTCTGCCGTTGCATCCTAGGCTGAGCCACCACCCTTTCCCTGAAGTTGTGGCAGCAGTCTCCTGACTGGTCTCCCTTCCTTCAAGAGGCTTTTCCCCCCCCCCCCCCCCCCCGCCCTCATTCTTAACTCAGGGGGCAGAGTGGTGTTTTATCTTTTTAAAACAAAGGTCAGATCACACTCTGTGTGTGTAACATTCCGCAGTGGCTCAGTGTCTTAGGCTAATGCCAACAAGGGTCTCATTACTGGTCACACCTTCTCTCCTAGACTTCAGCTCTCCATTACCTCCCCCTCACCCAGCTCCAGCCATGCTGGCCTCCGTGCTGTTCCTGGGACCCACAGAACTGGCTGCCACCCTAGGATCTTGGCACTTGTGTTCCTCGCTTGCAGGGTCCTGCCCAAATAGCCATGAGACAAGGTCCCTGGCTGCCTCAGGTCTCTGCTCAAGAGCTGCCTCCTCAGAGCCGCTTTCCCAGCCTCCCTGAAACTATAGCCTTGCTATCTATCCTCTTTCCCTGCGTCACAGTCATGCAGAGACCTTACCCCTGAGTTCTGTCTTACTCTCCTCCATTGACTGACTCCCTCACACATTTGAGTACAAACTCCATGAGGGCCTGGCTCATAACAGACATACATGTCTGTTGAAGTGATCAAATAAACAGAAATAAAGAGCTAAATGTTGTAAAAGAGTGCAGCAGAGTAAGGTGGAGAGAGCAAGCGGCTGGGGTAGGGCGGCGGTCAGGGAGGGGAGCTCGGGAGGGGCTGCCGACTGAAAGGGGACCAGTGTGAGAGAAGGCTGTATGCCGGAGGCGGGCTGTAGCCATGTTGTGGGTGTTCTGAGGAGGTTATATACTACATATAAACTTCTGGAAGCCACTGGAATGCATTATATAAGGGAGTGGCATGATGCGATGTTCATTTTTAACAGTCTCTGAGTGCTATGTGGAGAATGGTTATATCGGGTCAGAATAGAAGCAAATGACCTTAAAGAAAGGTGTTTCTCTGAGGCTCAGTGCAGAAGAGGGGTGCCTTGGACCAGGATGATACTATTGGAGGGGGCAAAAAGTGAATGGATGTAGAGTACGTTCTGAAAATAGACTTGGCAGGATTTGCTAGTGCATTGAAAATGGACAATGATAGAAAGAAATTTTGAAACTATGTTCTCTTCGGGAAACTGTGTGAATTTCAGTGGTCATATCTGGGATTACCCATGACCGGTAAGGTTGACTATTCATATATACTATATGAATATATACCAGGCAGTATCCATATACTTTCTGAGCATACTGTACCTACAGTGCTCTATATGATGACATACAAAGGAATGCAGGAGATTAGCCTGCTTATACAGTTTGGTGGACTGAGTGGAGTCCTCCTGTTTCTTCCCCACAAGGATTTAAATTGTTCTGAAGTGTCCATGCTGGCATAATTCCAGGGAGAAGAGAAGCAATCCTAATAGACTGTAACACTCCCAAAATTCTCTAGGAAGAGGAAAGATGAGAGCTGAGTTTTGTAAGTAATATGACTCTCTCTGTGTAAATAGAATATGAAAGAAGAAGGAAAATATTGAAGGAGAAGAATACAGTGTTGAGTTAGTAAACATGAGGATTTTTGAGGGGCAGAAAAGGTCACAGAGGAATCCTGAAGGCACCAGATGTGTGAAAGGGTGCTCTAAATTGTAAGGAACTATACCAATGCAAATCACTGCTGTAGCACTTTGGGGGAGGCATGTCTTGTTATAAATAAATAGACAATGGTGGTGATTTCACTATTTCATGGGTCTCCATGGGAGAGAGCTCCCCACAGGGAAATATCTAGTGCCATGATTATAATTAAATTTGGGTTTCAGAAGGGATTTCAGAAATAGATATGACATATTTGGTGTTTACGCTTTACTCTGCTAAGTCAGAAGGTTCATTTTTATCTACTAAAACAGTTTTTTTAAAATCTCTCAATTTGTTATATGTGTGAACTGTTGTACTATTAATTAGACCAACTGTGTTCATTTGTAGTGAGCTACTAATGACTTCTGAAAATCTCTGTAGGTTTATAGAGAAGTGATCACCAGTGTTGTGAAAGAAAGGTCACTGGCTTGAAGATTTGAAAAATTATTTTGGTCACTTGCTAAGGATCCATATAAGGGAAGCAGTGAGAGGCTCACTAGCCAGGCTAGGACACCCCACCTCAGCTCTTGACACAGCAATCTGCAGGTTCCCCTTTATACCCCAAGATGAGCCCAGATGCCCCACTGCTCCCAGGAATTGCTTACAATATGCAGGGATACAAGGGCCTGAACAGTCACAGGAAAACAGACTTCAAGGAGTTACCACGCTTGAAAAGAAATTCAGAGAACCGTTTTTTGTTTTTTTAAAACAAGAGGAGTCCCCACAAAGGAGGGCTCATAATATTTGTACAGAAGAACAGAAGAGATGTGGTGTTGCAAGTCTGTCATGGAATCACAGTTGCCGTTCAGGAGGGGGAAGTATTAAGAATGCACTTTACTTACTTGAGTTTTTAACTTGACAAATAAGCGTCATCATGGTCTGTTGGGTATGGAGCCCCCAGCTGCGGGATACTGTGTCCCATGGCCTGTGCTGCTTTCAGGTTGGATGCGGGGTCATCTGTGGGCTTGGGCTGCCCTGCATGCAGCCTCCTCATTTATAGCCCCCTGGCAGGTTAAATTGATGCATCAAGGTCTACTTCCCTCTCATAGAGGTTGATGAGACGTTCTGTTCAGGGGTCTGGGAAGTGAAGGCAGAGAAGAGCGGTTAGAGGCAGCTGACTCTTCCCGTGGATGCTGAAAGCTGTCTGGCAGCCTGCTGGACCAAGCTGGTTTCTGTTGCTTGCAACCAAAACACACTGGTGCCTCAGCAAGTGTGCTTTAGTGAGTTTGAGTGTGTGCATGGTTATCAATTTAAGAGTGTCATGGCCATTGGCGTAGCATCTCTGAAGGGAGAGGGATGGGCTCTGGCTCCCTGTGTCTGTGCCTCAGTGTGTGCACTAGAGTGTGGCTTCTGAGCATATGTGACTTGGGCCTCTTGGGGGTAAAACCTGTAAGAGTACAGCTGAAGAATACAGAATACAACCAGGTGCCTCAAGCTGTATGCTTTTCAAGCCCTCAGAGAATTGTAAGCCAGTGGATTTGTTGGTAGAGTTCACTGATTTGAATTTCTTGGGGACGTTGAAAATCCTACAGCTTGAGCCCTGCTGCTGCAGTGGTTTGCTAGGGCTGCCTAAGAGAGCACCACACACTGAGTGGCTTGGGAGAGCAGGGATTGATGGTCTCATGGTGACAAAGTCTGAAAATCAGAGCTTCGGCAGAACCATGCTCCCCCTGAAGCCTGTAGGGCATTCTGTCCTAGTGTCTGGTGGCTTTGCCAGCAATAATTACAGCTACATCACTTCCTTCCTGTCCTTACCCGGTGCTCTCCCTGTGTTTCTGTGTTCATGTGACCCTCTTCTTGTAAGATATCTTCCTCTGGGCTGCTGTAACAAAAACACCATAGACTGAATGGCTTAGGCAACAAACATTCATTTCTCACAGTTCTGGAGGCTGGGAAGTCTAGGATCAGGGTGCCGGCAGATTCAGTGTCCAGTCGAGATCCCACTTTCTATTTCACAGATGGTAGAAAGGCTGAGGGAGCTCTCTGGGGCCTCTTTTTTTTTTTAAAGTTTACTTATTTTGGGAGGGGGAGAAAGAGGGGGGAGAGAGAGAGAGAATGAGCAGGGGAGAGGCAGAAAGAGAGATGGAGACACAGAATCTGTATAGCATAAGAATATCAGTCATTTCAGATTACGGGACCACCCTGCTCCCCTACGACCTTATCTACTAATTACACCTGCAGTGACTCTTGTACATAAGGCTCGGAGGTATTGGGGGTATCCTTCTCTTTTGAGGGGCACAGTTCAACCCATGATCCTGGTTGAAACCCATGAAGGTTACAAGAAGTTTTAACCCTTCACCATGTACCTGTCCCAGTGTGGATGCGTCTTCTAAGCTCATTTGGTGGCGGCCTCTGTTGTTCATACTGGAAGGACAAAGGTGCCTGCCCTAGTGGTGGTGTGGCCCTGCAGACAGTCCCACACAGCACAAATGGGAGCGCTGGACCCCTGGGTGCTGGACCTGAAGGAGACATGGCTTGATCCCTTCTTTATACCTCCTCTCTGATCCTTCTTTACATTGACTCTGAGCATAAAAGGTGAAAATAAAAATGCTTATGTGGTGTCCGCATCCTCCTCCAGTCCCTCGCTGTGGAGGCCTGCTTCATGCTTGGCTTAGCGTCACTCTGATACATTCACTCCCTTGCATGAGTTCTTGGAAAGAATAGTTTTAGTTTGCCTTAGAAATGAACTTAACAATCTTTCCCATGTATGGTCCTTGGAGCCAGAAGAGAAAAACAGACAAAGACCCCAAGTTGAAGGTTTTTACTAAAATGGTATTTTATTACTGCCACTGAAATTAAACCACACTGGAGAAATTCCTGGGCAGAGGTATTGGGGCTGTGTGGCCGGACACACCGTCTGTGCCTTCAGCGGCACGTGCACTTCCCCATAGATCTGTTCCTCCCTGCCTCCCGTTGAGCACCCGTAAACCCAGCCGTGTGCAAAGCAGCCATTCCTGAGTGTACAGCACAGCCTGTCCTCGTTGTGTAGTGGCTGCTGGCACGACGCTGTTTTTATTGATACTCTGCATCACAGTGGTCCCCTTGTGAATCTCCCAGCAACACTCGCCAGGGGTTAAAATTCCCATAATACCACAGCATATCTATCAGCTTGGCGCAAATTTAAAAACAAAAAGAATACTGCTAATAGCAAATGTTGGTGAGGGTGCCAGGCAACCGGGCATCTCATAGGTCGTTGGCACAAACAGTGGCAATTTTTCATAAGTTTAAACATACACTTTGCCTTATGACCCAGAAATCCCACTCACGGATATGTACCCCAGTGAAATGAAAACTTATTTCCAGAAAAACCTGTTGGTAACAGCTTTCATTGTAATTGCCCAAACTGGAAACAGCCCAAATGCCCTTCAAGCAGGTGAGCCAGTAAACCAGTGCTAATACCTCCACACAGTGGAATAAAAAGAAAGAGTTGTAGATACTGTGACGACTCAGAGAGCAGGATGGGAGGGGTACTCTGTTGGTGAAAAGATGCAATGTTAAAAGGTTACATACTATAAGATTTCATTTGTGTGACATTCTCAAAGTAAAGTGACAGTGATAGAGAACGCTCAGTGGTTGCCAGAGGTTCAGAGAGGGGAGGCTGTGAAGGTAGAGGGCAGGACCTGGGGATTTGTTCGGCCTAGTGGGGCAGCTCTGTGTCCTGATTATGGTGGTGGTTTGCAAGACTGTATTCACATGATCAAGTTCCATAAAACTATACACTCAATGCAAATAATGCATGTAAAAACGGATGAACTCCAACTAAAGCCTGTAGTTTTAGTTGAATAGTATTCTCTCTCTTGTCTGTTTCCTAGTTCCAGGTATTGTGCTGTGGGACAGACGGTAGCATTGGAGGAAGCTGGGTGAAGGCTTCCATAGCTGTTGTTATAACTCTGTTAGTATTTTTGCAACTTCCATGCAAGTCTGCAATTATTCAAAAGTAAGAAAGGTTTTTAAATTTTCCTTAATAGCAGCTAACAATTTCTGAATATGTACTGGTTTCAAGGCCTTTTGCTCAGGACCTAACATGGATAATCTTATTTGACCTTCCCAGACAGCCCTGGCTGGTACGTTCTGCGTTCCCCATTTATTTGGTGAAAGACTTTACCAACATCATACACACAGTAAGAAGGACACGATTTTGATTGCCTGTGGCCTACTCCAGGTCTGGGTATTTAACTGGATTCTTCCTCCCTTACCACGCTTTGAGATACAAACACCAGCGTAGACCACACTGTGAATAGACGTTGCTGAGGATCCCACGGCTATTGCGGGAGATGGGGATTTTGACTTGCTGTGATGAACCTGGCTCTTGCATATTTAAAAGTGTCTTGTTCAAATTTCTTTTCACAACAAAGGACTGGGAACGCATTAAAGAGAATGCTTTATCTCTCATAGACACGCATTATTAGAGACTCCCTTCCCACAGGAGCAGCTTGCTGCAAGTAGGGGCGAAGCAGTGCAGGGAAGGCAAAGGAACCCGGCTGTTGAGTGGGATCTAGGCTCTGATTTTTGCTGGTGACCATGAGCAACTTACTTAACCTCATTGGTCTGTTTTTGTTTGCTTGTTTTTGTTTTTTTTTTTTTTTTTACCTGCAAAACAGAAACCTATGCCCCTTGACTGAACAGCTGCAAGAGTGTAACAGACTGAATTGTGTTTTCCTAAATTCCGTATGTTGAAGCCCTAACTCCTAGTGTAACTTGTAACTATATTTTTAGTTGGGGCTTTTATTTTACTTATTTTATTTTTATTTATTTATAGTGTATTGTCAAGTTGGTTTCCATATTACACCCACTGCTCTTTCCCACAAATGCCCTCCTCCATGTCCATCACCCCCCTTCTCCTATGCCTCTCTGCCTTCAGCCCTCAGTTCCTTTTCAGTATTCAAGAGTCTCTCATGATTTTCCTCCCTCCCTCTCCCTAACTCTTTTTCCCCCTTCCCCTCCCCATGGTCCTCTCTTAGGTTTCTCCTGTAAAGAGGTAATTAAAGTAAATAAATGAAGTCACATGGATGGGGCCATAATCTGATCTGAGGGCTCTCCTTATAAGAAGAGGAGGGACCCCAGGCATGCAAGCACAGAGGAAGGGCTGTGTGAGGACACAGCGAGCGAGAAGCTGCCGGCAGCAAGCCAGGAGAGCGGCCCCAGGACAGACCCTGCTCACACCACGACCTAGGACTTGCCACCTCCACAACTGTGCCACAATAGTTCTGTTACTGCAGCTGCCCGGCCCGCAGTGCTTTGTCCCAGTGGCCCCTGGCCTGCATTTTCCCCTCTACCACCAAGCAGTTCGGTCCTCACTGGACACTGTCGGGGTGCCCCACAGATGTAGCTCCGTTCTCGCACTGTCCACCCAGAGATAGCATCAGAACTCACCGTTTGAGGCTCAGTCCCATGAGACTGCCTCCACCCAGGCCTGTTCAGACACCAGTTTGCAAGTTCAGGTTGTGACACCTGTGCTTCTGGCCGAATGGCTAGAAATCTGGTTCCCATGGCACCCTCCTTGGGTTCAATTAATTTTCTGTAGCAGGTCGCAGAACTCAGAGAAACAGGTTACTTACTAGATTACTGGTTATTGTAAAGGATACAACTCAGGAACAGCCAGGTAGAAGAGATGCACAGGGCAAGGCATGTGGGAAGTGACCATGCTCTCCCCCACACCCCCTTCTTGGAACCTCTCTCTCTCTCTCTCTCTCTTTCAGTCTCTCTCCCTCCCTCCCTCTCTGGGAACACTACTCTCTCTGCACCTCCATGTGTTCATCAGCTCAGAAGCTCTCCAAATTCCATATCTTGTCCTTCTGTGCTTTTATGGAGGATTCATTCTATGGACATGACTGATTACATCACTGGCCCTTGGTGATTGAACTGGAGGTCTTGAGTGTGGGAGGACTCAAGTTCCAACCCTGTCTTCTTGGTCTGTTTCCTTGACAACTGGCCCCCATCTTTGGGGGCTTTCCCAAAGTCACCCCATTAACATAAACTTGGGTGTGGTTGAAAGGGCTTGTAATGAATAACAAAAGAAACTCTTTTTGCCTTGTAGCTCTTACCACATAGGAAATGCCAAGGGCTTTAGGAGATCTGTGCCAAAAATGGTGATGAATGAAGGCCAAATACCTATTTCTTCCAGAAGTCACAGTACCACGCAGCCCTAGCCCACAAATACAGAGGATAACTCCTGTAGGATCGGAGGGTGTTAGAAAAGTCTTCAGCACTGATTGCATATCAGGCGAGGAGGTTGGCATGGAAATCGAGCACCCAGTCCTGTTCATAGCAAGTCTGCACCGCACTTCCCTTGTTTTTAATTGGCCAAGCCAGTGTGCCTTAGAAGTATGTTTGAGGACACAGTACTTCCATGACAGGATATGCATAGATGTGCTGATGGGGAACAGGGAGGTGGGGGTTTTGTGATCAAATAAAAGAGATGACAGATTAAACAAATTTAAATAAATTTCTTTGCTGCAAGACTGCCCAGAGCCTTTTAAAATACATGGGTTGTGACTCTAGAGAAGCATTAGATAATTCATTTTATAGCATTTTCAAACTTTTTCTAGGAGCACCATTTTATCAAATAAGATTTGTGGTTGACAGCTTGGGAAATGGCACTGCGTTCCTTTGCGAGGGCTGCTGTGACAAAGTATCGCAGACTGGGTGCCTTGACACAACAGAACTTCATTGTCTTACAGGTCTAGTGGCTGACGTCCAAAACTAAGGTGTCAGCAGGGCCAGGCGCCTTTTAGAGCCAGAAGGGGAGACTCCTTCCTTCCTCTTCTAGCTTGTGATGGTGGCCAGCAAGCCTTGGTGCCCTTGGCCTGTAGCTACATGAGTCACTCCGGTCCCCGCCCCCATCCTCACAGGCTGTCTTTTCCCTCCCTGTGTCTGTGTCTCTTATAAGGCACACTGATCAGGCTGTGTTAGGGGCCCATCCTAAGGACCTCATCTTAACTAATTACGTCTGCAATAGGTCTATTTCCAAATAAGGTCATGTTCTAAGGAACTAGAGGTTAGGGCTTAAACCTATCTTTTTGGGAATGCAATTTAAGCCCTGATAGCTGTTAGAAGTAGTTTACAACTATTGTAATAAATACTCTACACTGTAGTTTTTGTCTGTTTTTCAGTATAAGCTGCTCGTTTAAATTTTACATGCTTTAAAACAACAGATTTTCATCAAAAGTGCATAGAATAACCACATATAATACTTCTAAAAAAGCCTGTGTCCATCCCTTGCCCCACTCAAGATTCTGATCCAGTGGGGGTGTGTGAAGAATTTACGCAGGCTTGTTTGGATACTGCTGCATTTGAGAGACTAGATGTGGCTGGCTTCGGTGCTCCGGAGTTTTCAGGGCCTACATGTGGATCTTCTTTTCAACCGCCTCTAATACCTACCTTTCACGGTTTCTCCTTCACCAAAAAGTAGTTGTCATTCTTTGCAAGTATGCGGTCATGGTGTGTGGGACAGCCCGGTCTCATCTCAGAGCACAGGGAAGAATGTGTAGGTGAGGGATGCATCTGGGGACCTGATTGCATGGCCCGGACGAGCCTCCTGTAGCAATAACCTTCGAGAGCTTTCCTTCTAAGGCACCATGAGCCAGGGCAAAGTATGGACACAGCCAGACTGGATTAAATACATTAAAATTGTGCTGTGTGTGTGGCATTTCCCGTATGAGACTTACAAGTTGCTGAACTGGGATTTTGACTCACATGACATTTCTTTTTTTTATTAAGTTTATTTATTTTGAGAAAGAGAAAGAGAGAGAGGGGGAGAGAGAACACAAGCAGGGGAGGAACAGAGAGAGAGGGGGGGAAAGAGAATCCCAAGCAGGCTCTGTGTTGTCATTGCAGAGCCTGAGATTTCATGAACCCTTGAGATCATGACCTGAGCCAAAACAAAGGGTCAGTTGCTTATCCCACTGAGCCACCCAGGTACCCCAGAGTCACATGGCATTTTTAAAAAAATTAAATCTAAGTTAGTGAACATATAGTATAATAATGATTTCAGGAATAGAATTTAGTGATTCATCACTTACATATAACATCCAGTGTTCACCCAACAAGTGTCCTTCTTAATGCCCCTCACCCATTTAGTCCTTTCCCCTACCCAGCACCCCTCCAGCAACCCTCCATCTGTTCCCTGTACTTAAGAGTCTCTTATGGTTTGTCTTCCTCTCTGTTTTTATATTATTTTTGCTTCCCTTCCCTTATGTTTATCTGTTTTGTATCTTAAATTCTACATGAGGGAAATCATACGGTATTTGTCTTTCTCTGAGTGACTTACTTTGCTTAGCATAATACCCTCTAGTTCCATCCACATGGTTGCAAATGGCAAGATTTCATTCTTTTTGATCACCGAGTAATGCTCCATTGTATATATACACCACATTTTCTTTATCCATTCGTCAGTCGATGAACATTTGGGCTCTTTCCATACTTTGGCTATTGTCGATAGCGCTGCTATAAACATTGGGGTGCATGTGCCTCTTTGAAACAGCACTCCTTATCCTTTGGATAAATACCTAAGAGTGCAATTGCTGGGTCATAGGGTAGTTCTATTTTTAATTTTTTGAGGAACCTCCATACTGTTTCCCAGAGTGGCTGCACCCGTTTGCATTCCCACCAGCGGTGTAAAAGGGTTCCTCTTTCTCTGCATCCTTGCCAACGTCTGTTGTTGCCTGAGTTGTTAGTTTTAGCCATTCTGACAGGTATGAGGTGGTATCTCATTGTGGTTTTGATTTGTATCTCCCTGATGATAAGTGCTGTTGAGCAGTTTTTCATGTGTCTACTAGCCATCTGGTTTTCTTCTTTGGTAAAGTGTCTATTCATGTCTTTTGCCCATTTCTTGATTTGATTATTTGGTTTTTGGGTGTTGAGTTTGATAAGTTCTTTATAGATTTTGGATCCTAACCCTTTATATGGTATGTTATTTGCAAATATCTTCTCAGTCGCTTGCCTTTTAGTTTTTTTGATTGTTTCCTTTGCTGTGTAGAAGCTTTTTATCTTGAGGCGGTCCCAGTAGTTCATTTTTGCTTTTGTTTCCCCTACCTCCAGAGACATGTCAGGTAAGAAATTGCTGCAGCCAATATCAAAGAGGTTGTTGCCTGTTTTCTCTTCTAGGATTTTGATGACTTCTTGTTACAATTAGATCTTTTATCCATTATAAGTTTATTTTTGTGTATGGGATAAGGAAGTGGTCCAGGTTCATTCTTCTGCCTTTGTCCAGTTTTCCCAAGACCATTTGCTGAAGAGACTTTTCTCCATATTAGTTGGCCATATGTTTGTGGGTCTACTTCTGGGCTCTCTATTCTGTTCCATTGATCTTTGTGTCTGGTTTTTTTCCAGTACCATACTGTCTTGATGATTACAGCTTTGTAATACAGCTTGATGTCTGGAATTGTGATGCCTGTAGTTTTGATTTTCTTTTTTAGGATTGTTTTGGCTTTTTGGGGTCTTTTGTGGTTCCATACAAATTTTAGGGTTATTCTAGCTCTGTGAAGAATTCTGGTTTTATTTTGATAAGGACTGCATTAAATATGTAGATTGCTTTGAGTACTATCAACATTTTAACAGCATTTGTTCTTCCAGTTGATGAGCAGTGAATGTTTTTGTGTGTGTTGTCTTCAGTTTCTTTCGTAAGCTTTCAGTAGTTTTCAGTGTATAGATTTTTCACCTCTTTGGTTGGTTTATTCCTAGGTATTTTATGGTTTTCGGTGCAATTGTGAATGGGATAGATTCCTTGATTTCTTTTTCTACTGCTTCATTAGTGGTGGATAGAAACGCAACCCATTTCTGTACATCGACTTTATATCCTGCTACTTTGCTGAATTCATGTGTCAGTTCTAACAATTCTTTGGTGAAGTCTTTTGGATTTTGCACACAGAGTATCATGTTGTCTGTGAAGATTAATTTTTGACCACTTCTCAGACTGTATTTCTGTTTCAGGAACTTATTTGAAAGATCATTGGTAAGCAGCTCTTAAATGACTCTCTCTCAATTCTTGGCACTACCTTAGCTGGGTGACCGTCTGTCTCTGTCCTCAGGATCTTCAGGAAGCCACTTGGATTTGAATCATTCAGCAATGAAGTCGTACTTCATCTACTGTGCTGACCAGAGAGGCCAGCTTGTTATTTAGTACACCTGCTCTTGTGCTTAAAGAAGTTTCCATAAAACTAGAAACATGGAAGGATGAGGCCTGAGGCACATGGCCATCCATTCTTTTCTCTAAAAGGGATGGGATACTCGGAAGAATCCTTGTAGACTTGGACCAGAATTACCATCTTAGGGAAGGTTGCGTGTAATAAATGGTGCTACCCTGGAAATGACATGCAGATTTTGTCAGGGTGCAGAGGGAGAAGAGCCAAAAATAAAATAAGATAAAATAAAATAAATCAGTGTCTATTGCAGAATTCCTTATTTGAGTCATGTGGCATTTTCTTTTTTAAATAAGTGAATTCAGCACACATAATGTTAGAGGGGTGTTTGTGTTTTGTCTTTTTTAAAAGATTAGGCATTGTGTTAACTTGCTCTTAGTGCATAGCATACTCTCTGAGGGCCACACTAACGGGACAGGTTTAAAGAAAGCATGCTGGCATCCTCACCATCCTCTTCCGGTCCTTGAGGCCCTGCCAGCCTGCTCCCTCTCCCGGCTGGCCTCCTTCCCCTTCCTTGTTCTTCTCGGAGCGTGAAGTAGGGCACACACCCTGACAACCTGCAGAGCTGACAGATAAGGTGGCTTCTGTGAAGAGTTCCCTGTTGGAAGAGAATCTCTTCTTTTTGTTAATGGACAGATATTTCCTGGCCAGGACCTTTAACCTAGGTAGACAGCAGGGCTCCTCTCCAGATTTCTTCAGGAGACACTTTCCTATATCGCGATCACATTAATCACTGTGCTGTGGACTTGTGGTTATAGCTCACCTGGAATCAGAAGCAGCCTAAAGACCCGACGCAACAGAGGAAAATAGAGACAAATAGACTTTGTGCAGGTGAAGTCAGGGGTGGCCCAGAGAGGGCCTGAACACCAAATAATGGACCTACTTCTGCTCCTGCATTGATTTGTGAAGCAGTGTCCAGATGTCAAGTGATTAGCATATTTTACTATTTTTCTCTACCTTATGGGAATAATGATTTCCTTCCTAGAGTCCATTTAATTTCAATTAGAGGTGAATAGAGATTAAATTAAACTCATCAAACCTACTGCCTACCAGGAGGAGAAGCAGATAATCTCCAGGGCACCTAGAAAATGCCCTGACAACCAGGGAGGACACCCAGCTGCAGGAAGGGATGAGGCCAGCTAATTAGTGGACGGATGCCCAGTGGCTGATCACTACGAGAGAATCTTTTTTTTCCTTAACTTTTAATTAACTAATTAATTTTTTAGAATTTTATACCAAGTTAGTTAACATATAATGCAATAACGATTTCAGGGATAGAATCTAGTGATTCATCACTGACATCTAACACCCAGTGCTCGTCCCAACAGGTGCTTAATACCCATTAACCATTTAGCTCATACCCCCCACCCCATACCCCCACCAGCAGCCCTCAGTTTGGAGAACCTGTTTTCATTTATTTATTTTTTAATTATTAAATTTTTTTAACATGCATTTATTTTTGAGAGAGAGAGAGAGACAAAGCACAAGTGAGGGAGGGGCAGAGAGAGAGGGAGACACAGAATCAGAAGCAGGCTCCAGGCTTTGAGCTGTCAGCACAGAGCCCAATGCAGGGCTTGAACCCACAGATTGTGAGATCATGACCTGAGCCAAAGTCAGACACCCGACCGACTGAGCCACCCAGATGCCCCTGGAGAACCTGGTTTTGAGCAGCTGACTGGAATGCCAGCAGCAGACAGGACATGGCACAGCCCTGCCTTCTCCAGGCACCTGTGTGCGGAGGACGGGCCCCCACAGCCCCTGGGGCTGGCGGACACGGGAAGTGGCCTCAGTGCCTCCGTGGCGGGACATGAAGACGAGCAGCATGGGTGACTGGTGCAGGTGGATACAAATGAGGAACATTATGAGACTGTCCCCAGTAAAGAGACCAAAGTAGTAGAATTGAGCACAGTTGATAATTCTGTTGATCTGTGACTTTGAGCCACAACGTTTCTTATAATATACATGTTTATTAATTTGCATTTTTATCTGTCAGGTAGACTGCACATTTGTAAAAGAGGCATTTTCCTTGGGAAAAACACTTTGGATATTTAAAAGAGGTATATCTTTAATCTTACAGTGACAGCGAATCTAAAAAAAAAAAAAAAAAAGGTTCCTTTATTCACATGTCATAAAATTCTTGGCTGGAGAGACTTCTTCTGCTATTTTGTTTACCTTGCCAGTGACTGAATCTTAAATTTCCTGCGATAAGAGAGCATGCATGTTATCTATAAAGCTCTGTGCTGACCTCATGTCCTGTGATGAGGGCCCATGTGTCCATTTCCTGTGGATCACTGCAGTTTGTTTTTCAGTGTGTGAATGGCCCTGGGCCTCTGTCACCTCTTCTGTGAGGTCTGTGCTTTGGTTTGCTCTCACGCCCCCCCCCCCCCCCCCCCCCCGCTGCTGATCTAGGAGTCCTTGGGAAAGGCTTCTTGTTCCATATTATGTCATTCTATCTTAGTTCCGAGTCCAGATCCTTAACAAGCTCTAAGTAATAATTTATTAAAAACAGTCTTGGATGTTGCCTACAAGTTCCTACCATGTCTGGCTCCTTCCTGGCTCTCCAGGCCTAAGTTTCTTTTCCCTCTCTGTGCTCAGTGATTTTATTAGAATCATTTAAGTGTGCTCTGTTTCTTCCTGCCACAGGATCTTAGTACATGCTGTTTCTTTACCTACAACTCTGATATCCTAGTCTACTTGTCTTTGCCTACTTAATCTCTGGGCCTTCCCTTAGTACTCCTGTTCTGCACCATCCAACTACTGTAAGACTTCCCTCGATGGCTCTTGTTCCCTTGCATACATTGGTGTTACTTCCTGACTGCTGTCTGTGTACCAGATCTGCTCTTGCTTAATTGATCAAGTATAGTTTGTGACATTTCAAGGAGTCTTGATCATGAGCTGCTCATGTTATTGGAGTGAGATTCATACTACATTTTATGCCCTTCATGAGCTTCTCACATGACTGCTCCTTCTCGGACTCTTCAGTCAGCCCATTTTTGCCTTTTCTTATGTCCTTCCTTTCCTCTCATTACCCAGGTGTTACCTAAGACAACCAGAGACACTGTGGAGTATGAGTGGTTAAGAAAGGGGGGTTTATTGGCTCCTTGAGGAAATGGCTATTCTAGGTTGGGGCAGAAAATGAACGAGATGAGCCTGGCACAGGTTGCCCATTGTGAGAGCAGGAAACTGAATTCTTGTGAAAGGACTTGGTTGCAACGCTACAGGGAAGAGGCTTCCACTGACCAGAGAATGGGGTGCGTTGAACATCTCTCCCTAAAATACTAACAGATTGAAACACATGGTGTATGTTATAATCCATGCTGATAATAAATATCAGTAAAACCACAAGTTCAAAATGATACTAAAAAAACTGAGAGGGTCACCTTTGGTCCAATCACTATTTTGAAAACCAATAAACAAATGAAGATTAGCAAGCATTTATCCATCTTTCCTATAAATGGTTCCTCAATCAGCTAAATGGTGCAAGAAGCGGGGCGCCTGTGTGGCTCAGTTGGTTAAACATCCAGCTCTTGATTTTGGCTCAGGTCATGACCCCAGAGTCGTGGGATTGGGCTCTACCTCAGGCTCTGCACTGAGCATGGAGCCTGCTTGAAATTCTCTTTCTGTCCCTCTGCCCCTCTCCCCAGTGTGCTCTCTTTCTCTCTGTCTCATACACACACACACATACAATAAAGTGCAGGAAGGAGAACTTTTTTCTAGAAATTTCTAGGAATTTTTAATAAATGATGAGGGCTGATAGAACTGAAATATGGCCCCTAGTGAATTAATCTAGGCATTGAGCATCAACATCTGTCAACATCACAAGACTATCAGACATTTGTCTGAGGGAAGTAACAATAGCATATATGAAGTAAATATATCCATCCATCCATAAGTAGTCAGCCCTGAATCTGATCAAGCATCTAAACCTAAACTTCAATTCACTAACATATAGGGGACAGAGAAACATGTTAAATGACACCTCAGATTGGCAATCAGTGAAATGTGGATTCTGAGACACTGTTCATGACAAATAACTTGGTTTCTTTAATGAAAAAGTGTGAGAGAAATCATGAAGGGAGAACTCTAGCATGTGAGACTTAAGAGACCCCTCAACAAAGCACAACGTGGGGACTTTATTTGGATCCTAATTCAAACTGTGGCTGTGATTGACACAATATGGAATGACTGTTAGGCTTTTGCTTTTAAAAGTCCTTGTATTTAAGAGACATCTGTTATATTGACGTGTTCAGAGATGAGATAATGTGATGTCTGGGGTGTGCTTCACAATAATCTGGATGAAGGTGTATTAGTTATCTGTTGTTATAGAACAAATCATCCCAACATTTAATGGCTTAAAACAAAAACCATTTATTATCTCACACAGTTTCTGAGAGTCGGGGATGCAGGAGGATGGATGGATCTGTCTCGAGGTTTCTCATAAGACTGCATGCACGGTGTTGACCAAGGGCTGTGATCATCTGAAGGTTTGACTAGGAGGGAAGACCTACTTCTAAACTCCTTTATGTGGTTGTTGGGAAGAGATCTCAGTTCTTTTATAGCTGTTGGTTGGAAGCTTGTTTCAGTGGGCAATCCATAGGGCTGTTTCTATCAAAGCAGTTGGCCTCCCTAGAGTGGATTATCCAACAGAGATTGGGAAAGCAAACATGCCGGAAGCCATAGTGTCATTTACAGCCTAACCTTGCAGGTGGCGTATCATCCCTGCTGTACTCTCTTGGTCACAGAGCCCAATTCTGGATCACAACACAACAGCTCTGGAGGACCCCATGCAAGACCGTGACTATCAGGAGGGAGGGGAGGGTCATTGGAGGCCATCTGGGAGATGGCTCCCATAAAGGAGATAGAGGAAAGTGGTGGTGGGATATTGATAAAATAAGATTCACCGTGAGCTGACAATTGGAAATTCTGTAATAAAAAGTTTTTTGGGGGGGTTGGGGGGAAGTATATATTTTAAAGACAGAATGTTTAGATTTAAATGTCAGCTCTGACATTTATTGGTTGTGAGATCTTGTCAAATGACGTGAACCATCAGAATCTGTTTCTCCATTTATACAATGAGGGTACCGAGAATACAGTGTCACTGGGGGCTGTCGTGAGGCTTGAAGGACACAGTACTCGTGAGTGCTCAGGCCAGGGCTGCTGTGTAGAAAGCATTCAATAAACACTAGTTATCCGCAGTAATGTCTTTTCTTCTGTCTCAGGCATTCTTTCTGCTAGACCTCAAGCCATTCACAGGACCACCTACTTTCTAGAAATCCTTTAACTTTTTAGAGGCATATTGTGATTTTCTCTGGAAAAGCTACCATTTGTTTATCTCCTCTCTGGATGTGTTTCCTGTCAAAATGCTGCAAAGACCCTGCTCACTGTGGAAACTCTGTGTGTGTGTGTGTGTGTGTGCACGCATGTGCACACACACACACACACACACACACACGTCATGCACATCTTGGCTTCCCTGTACATTGAGAACGTGGACTAAGCCAGTGAAGGGCTGCACCTCTCCCACAAACTGCTTATCCTTTCCCTGTGCTGCAGTTCTTATCTGTCCAGCACCCCCCTTCCCTCCTGTCATTGAAGTCCCTCATCTTTACCAAACCCGTTTGGTGAAATTTAGATAGGACTTTCCCCAGCGCTTGCTACTACAACCTCAAGTTCAGAAATGGGCACATGATCCAAACCTGGGTAAGTCAATGGTCCCATTCTCCGGCCACCTGATTGGCTCAGCCCCAGTAACATAACCTAATCCATGTGTTTCTGGGGACTTTTCTGATAAAAATATTGTGGAACTCGGTCTGGTGTCATGGTGCCGGATTTGGCAAAGCAAATAAACAGAGCACCCACTTAACTTTGAATTTCAGATAAACATTGGATACATTTCTAGAGTATTTTCTGTTGCTTATCTGAAATTCCAAGTTGATTGGGCATTCGTAAGCTAGCAACCTTAGCTCTGGCCACTGGGCAGACTGAGCCAGGAAAGTGTGACACCAGGGATGTAGGCAGCTGTGTGGTCAAGAGCCAGGTTGTAGAACAAACCCAAGCGGCCCCTGGAGATAGACGCGAGGGGCCTAGTGTGGAGTGCATTGTTGAGTCCTTGCTCCGGGTCCTCCCCTTATAGGAGCCAACGACTTTTCTTTTGCTATAGGCACACTTGCAGGGGGATTTTGTTTTTGTTTTTAGAATGTTGATTTGGATACTTTCATAGCCTCAAAATACAGTGCCTTTGGTGCCCTACTGATACGACTTAACCTTTATTGACTGTTTAGTATATAAGTATTAAGCACTTTGTCTGATTATGTCATTAAATTCTCATTGTAACCCTGCCTGGTATAAGTGAAGAAATTATCGACCTAATAACTTCCTTTCTGTGAGCTGTTATATTGGTATTAACATGCAGATATGCATGTGTCACTTTGCTGTGTGTACTCGGTGTTTACTGTAGTAAGGTCTGAAATAATAAGACCCTGAAAAACTAAATTTTCATTAGTAGGGGACTGGTCAATGTTGATACGTCCCTAAAAGAAAAAGATGACAATGCCATGCAGCATATTTGTTTATTCACAGATTTCCATTCAGATGAGTTTGATATCCGTATGTAATTAATTTGGCAAATTACAGAGATCATTGAAACAAATACATTTTAATTGAGTACAAGTTTTACAAAACTATGAAAATCTTCCAAGTGATTCTACAAAAAAAAGTTCTCACGTAGTTGACTCATGAGGTCACGTGTCATTGCCAGGCTGTCCCAGAAATGACTGTTGCTGTCACTGAACGGGTGAGCTTGGGGTGGGTCAGGGCACATCCATCACCGTCCCGTGGGCTGTGACTCCAGATGCGTGTTCTCAGCATCTATCACCTTCCACTCTGGGCTGTGGCTTTGCAGTCCGTGTGCATAGGACTGTCAGCCTGACCGGGAGGGGACAGCTCGGAGAAGAGGAGCCCTCGGCATCCCCAGGGCCACATCTGCATTCCATTCTCCCTAGATGCTGCCTATAAATACACATCTCTTCAGAGCTGAAGCTTCCACAGAGCTTGGCACCGTGCTTGGAATTAACTGGAATAGTGACTACCGTCTGCTCTCGCACACTGAAACTGATGCAAGCATTCCTCCCCTAAGAAGCAAACCGGAGCCAAATCAAGGTTTTCATAAAGTTTATAGAGGATGAACTTGGACCTTCAAAAATGTCAGAAAGCTGTGAGGGTGAGGCCTACTGTTTATACACGCACCCTCGCACTGCGTGGAGACACAAAGCAGGCGTTTTTGTCCCAGTAGCGTTTGGGCTGTGGCTTTCCTCAGTCTCTCAGGGGTGCCCTGAGCACATTCCCTTGACCCCTAACAAAGAGGATAGTGAATTAGCACGATACAGCAGTGCGTCATCCTGGACACAGCCTTGCTCCGAATGGCTTTGCTCCAGCCCGTTCCGCCTCAGGTGTTTTCTGATCGAAAGAATCGCAAATCCTGGGTTCCTCACCACCATCTCACCTGGCACACATACTGCTATTGCCCTCAAAATGATGTTGTCGCCAGCGCGACTACCTGATGTGAAGTAGTGTTCATTGTTCACGTCCGGGAGCTCCCTCTTGTCTCGGGTTTGGCATGAGCATTAAACAGCTGCTATCTTCAGACACTTCAATTTGTTATAGACGACATTAAGGAGAAACCGGGACTGGCTCAGACAGGGTCCTCTCAGGATCTGTACTTTCTCCCCCAAATTGCAAACAGCTGGGCCTGCTCTTTAGTACCGCAAGCCTCTTGGGCCATTCTGTTTTTGTGTTTGAGAAACACCATGTCACTGTCTACTTTTCCTGCTGGAATCGAATGACAGTCTGATTCACTGGAGCCTGGGCTTTGAGGTAGCAAGGCCACGAGATGTGTGCCTTTCCTATAAACGGTACTGAGTGGGCACTGCCCGAGGCCCCTGACCTGTGGGTGCCCAAAAGATACAGCATAATGCAGCCACAGAATTTCTCAGACTCAGCTGGAGCCTGGGAAGATCATCTCAGGGATGGACCTGAAAGGGTGTTGTCAGGGGGAATTATATTAGGACGAAGAGTCCATATTTATGCTAAATCATCTTGTGGGCGAGTATCCTAGTTAGGTCAAAATCAGGTGTGGATGCCTTCTGGGTCTCTGAGAAACAGGCCTCTGTGGTTTGCGTTTGGAGCTCAGTGGCAAGGACCACAGAGATGTCAATGAGGAGTCTGACATCAGAATGTGAGTCTTTGCTTGTCTGTTCAGGCTGATGTAACTGATGTGAACCAGGTCCCTGTTTTAGAAGGCAAGGGGTACCGTGTCTACTACTGCTAGAGCTGAAGTGTATGAGCCTGTCTGTACAGGGTACCCTCACTTTGAGCTTCTTTTTTTTTATTATTTTTTTATAATGTTTTTTATTTATTTTTGAGAGACAGAGAGACAGTGCGAGCAGGGGAGGGTTAGAGAGAGGGAGACACAGAATCTGAAGACAGGCTCCAGGCTCTGAGCTAGCTGTCAACACAGAGCCCGACGTGGCTAACCCACAAACTGCGAGATCATGACCTGAGTCGAAGTCGGATGCTCAACTGACTGAGTCACCCAGGCGCCCCCACTTTGAGCTTCTTAATTTTCATTTGTCAGTAAACAAGTACCTTAAGCCACCTGACAGCTAAGTAACGTAATAAAGTCAAGCATATTGATAAAGGCCTGCACTGTAGCTGTCCCCCAGGATTCTGGGCTCCTGGCCATTTGGATGTTAGGTATGAACAGGCAGCAAGGAACAGTGGGCACGCACATGCTGCCCATACCTGCTCTGCTCACAGGCATGATCTTAGTGCATTGGATTTCATTCACAAGTCACAAATTCAAAGGAAAATCATTAAGAATTTCAAGACAGTGACGGCAAAGCATTAAACCAAACACGGGGCCGTGGGTGGCTGCCTAGACCACATGTCCATGGAGCCAGTCCTGAATAGGATCATGGCTTTGCACATGACCCTACAGACTCCATCCACCCCTGAGGACTGTACTTGGTCAGGGAGGCAGGAGCTGACCCTCCGTGTCGGGAGGGGCGGTGTTGCGCAGGGTTTCAGGTATGGAGCTCCGCATTTTGAGGCTCCCTTTCCTCGTGCTTGCTCTGCAGTCTTGGGCAAACATTTCACTTCTCGGGGGCTCCATTTGCTGACAGGTACAACAGGAACCTGTTAGGGGTATTAGGAGGATCAGGCGAAATAATGCTTGAAAAACACATGGTGCCCAGCATACAGTTGCCATTGGGCCGGTGTTGGCTGCCGTTGGAGGACTTGCATGAGGCAGTTCCAAAGCCATGGCTGGGGTGCTGCAGTGACCTCCTCCACAACTGGGGGGTGTAAAATTCAGGTCTGCTGAATGCCAGTGACCTTGATGGGCATCGTGGATTGGTGGTTGTTAGCCTTCCCCCAAAGTCCCCCCCCAGCCTGGACCCCAGCTCTGTGGAGGGGGGATGGCTTTGTCTCCTGATGTCCACTTGTCATATTAGCCCCCTGCTTTTAATTGGGAGGACTCAAGCATTCGTTATAATTATGTACACAGGGAAAACATGATTGCTGTTATCACAGAGAGCAGTATCAGTATTGATTCAACTCAATCAAATGCTGGTGGAGGGAGAGGGTTATTTCTCCAGAACCCTCCACTGGCCTGGATGTTGTGACTGTTTGGCGGAGATAAGCAGTCGTGCCGGGCCCGCTGGCACTCAGGCTCGGAGGCTGTGGCGCGCCCGGTTATCGCCCCAGGAATAAAGCCGCGCTAATTGCTTTGGAAGCGAGGCCTTTTCCCGGGCAGCAGCGGCATATGCTGCCTGAGTGCGCGAAGCAAAGATAAAGAGCCACCCTCCCCCTCTTTTACTGAAGTTTAATAATAAAGTGGAACTGTCACCATTTCCAATAAATTGTTTATTTTAATTTAGAAAAATAATGGAAACTGGCTACCTCCTGGCACACCGTTGTGGCGGGTCTTCCTGGCCTGTGCACTCTCGAACCTTCTGTTCTCTGTCGCTGGCTCCGGAACACACTCGGGTCTTGGTGGTGAAATCAACCGCATGTCTTTCTCCATGTAATCAAACCTGGCCCTCACGGGGCGAAAGAAGTCATTTTCACTGCTTATTAGATGGTTGTGCTGCAAATCAGAATGTTGGCATTGAAGGCTTTTGGAGTTTGAAGCTTTGGAGGATTTTTTTTTTTTTCAAATATTTGTTTATAGTGAATGTGAAATTGAGATAGTCTCACATTTTTCTGTCATTACTGTTCTTTCAGATGTCTTCTTTCCTGTAATATCAGTGAGAGATCAGCCCAATACCCGTTGTGTGAAGAGTGAGCTGAAGGGGGTACCTAGGTGGCTTAGTGGGTTGAGCGTGTGACTTTGGCTCAGGTCATGATCTTATGGTTCGTGAGTTCAAGCCCCGCTATGGCTTGAGTTTCAAGCCCCGCTATGGTCTTTCTGCTGTCGGTGTAGAGTGTCTTCCTGAGGTGTTCAGGGAGAGTGAGTAGCAGCGTGGGACTCAGTTTCCTGAATTTTAGGTTTTTTTTTCTTCCAGAGTCCATGGGGTCTATATACCAATTACTCTTCCACCCACTGTGGAGCAGCTGCCTCATCCCCATTTCACAGGGAGCAAAGCTGAGACCTCAGGGCCTCGTAGCTGGTAAATAGGACAACCAGAACTAGGACTCAGTCTCCCGAATTTTAGTTTTTTTTTTTCTTCCAGAGTCCATGGGGTCTATATACCAATTGCTATATACAACGATTATAATGTGATTGCATTAAATATGACACATTTTGAATCTTAAAGCAACAAGAGCTAAGAATAGGGAAAAGAAAATTTGTATTCATGAAGAGGCTGCAGAGCAGTCGGCCGGCCCCTTCCTTCCCTCCCAAACACTTGGAGTGCGCATGGTTAGGCTTCCTCCCTAGCAAATTCCTCCAGGTCATGAGTAGTGAAAGCAATGGCCGTTAAGTCCGTGCACACCGGGACCGTGCCGTGCAGTGCCTTACTCCGTCTGGCAGAAACACTCGCAGGACATAGGTAAATCATGTCATGTAATGCCACTGATTTAAAAGGGGAGGCTGGGGATGGAGGAAATGAAGGGGGATCCTTGTAATCCAAGGGCAGGGCTTTGGAGGCATTGTTCCACCCAGAATCATTGTGATGGCTGTGGTCATTAAGGTCCTTTCGTTTCAATTAAGAGGTCCAAATCCAGCTAGATCTGGTCAGGCAAAGGACCAAATTTATTGGCTCACATACCTGAAAAAGCTAGGCATGCCTGGGTCTAGGACCCAAGCCAGATAATTCTACTTGCCTCTTCCATTTATGGGCTCTTTTCTTGTTGGCTGTTACCGTGATTCAGGTGAGCTCTTCCTGGCAGCAGCCTAGCCTTGTTCCCTACCTGTCAGTAATCTCAGTAGAGAAAGGTTCTTCCCCACATTTTAAAGAGGCCCGGGGACTGGGTCGTATGCCCATGCTTGATGATGCCTGGTAAAATTCAGGATGGAATTCACAAATTGGTCAAGCCTAATAAATGGGCTCACCCCTTGATCTGGGAAGGAGGAAGAGAGATGTTAACTTCACCCAAACCATATGAATTATGAGGCACAGGGGGAGAAGGAAAATCAGCAGAAGGAGAATGGATTTTGTACAGGCAAAAAGTCATCCACCTCTACTGGGTCTAAGTCTTAGTTTCCTCTGATTCACTCTTGATCAGTGGCTGGGTGAGGAGGAAGGGCCAGTCTTGCCCAAGTGTCTCCAGGTAAGTGCTGTCCAGGAGAACTTTATGCAAGGAAGGAAACGTTCTTTGATCATCACTGTCCAATGCAGTAGCCAGTAGTCACATAGGGCTATTGACCACTTGAAATGAGGCTGGTGGGACTGAGCAACTGAGGTTTTTTTTTTGTTTATTTGTTTTGTTTTTTTGGGGGGAGGAGAGAGAATGAGAGAGAGAAGGGGAGGGGCAGTGGGAGAGAGAGAGTCTTAAGCAGGCTCCATAGTCAGTGAGGAGCCCAACACAGAACTTGATCTTAAAATAGTGAGATCATGACTTGAGCTGAAATCAAGAGTCAGACGCTTAGCCACCTTGAGCCACCCAGGTTCTCCAAGCAACTGAGTTTTTAATTTTAGGTAATTTTACTTAAATGCAATGCAGATGGCTACATAGAGCTCTTGTCTGCCACAGTGGACAGAGCAGCTCTTAGTAGAGCCATATCACTGGAGAAAGTTCCCTGGAAGGCAAGGCCTCGGTGTTGTGGAGGGCGAGAGGTGGGCCAAGGATTAAATGAAGATTAGAAGACTGGGATGATGACATAGATTTGGTCCAGGTATTCAGTAGGATAAACGGAGTCCAGACACAAGGGAGATGAGATGATGGAAAGACACATCATCTATGATGTCATTTGGAAACCCTTAACCTGGGGACATATTTTTTCCATGTAATAGAGGGACCAGATTTGTACCAGAAAGAATGTCAGAACTGACCTTGTTATAGAGTTGAATTGAGGGGAATTCCATAACATGTTACTACATTTTACTCTAAGTGTCCGACAATAAAAGCATCCATTGCCTGAAGCAGTCTTTCTGCACATGACATTCAGACACACACGGATTAAAGAAAAATTAAACGGGGTTGCTATGTTATTAAAAAAAACAATGCTGTGTAAACTTGTGTGGCTGAGCACAGTTAAATGCAGTTGACAGAAATGACATCAGATGAATAGAACGAACTTGTGAAGGCAAGGTCTAGCCACAGCAATGTGAACCTGGGTCGGGTTCAAGCCCAGCCTCTCTGCAGGCTGTGTGATGGGCATGTCATGATGCTCTGTGTCCTGCTGGGCATGTGGGGACCTCCCTGAGGTGATGCCTGCTGAACCTAAGTCCTTCCTGGTGGGCATTTGTCACTTATGAGTCAGGTTTCCCTAGGCGGCCATTCTTGGAGAAGGCAGACGGATCTGTTTTGATCCCTTCCTGCTCCCTGCAGCCAGGGCTCCTGGGCTTCCTCTGATTCAGGTAACTGTCTGGATTTGTACAATGAGTGCTTGTGAAGGACATGCCATGCTCTTGGCATCCTGCTGGGCCTGGGGCATCCAGCAAGAAGAACAGAGAAGCACAAGGCTTGGTTCCTATGGTTTGTCTGGGTCCCTAGCCCTCGGCATTCCTCTCTTCCAACTCCCCAGCCACTTGATAGTTACCTATAGACTCAGCTGCAGCACAGGTGTAGAGATTAAGAGCTCATGGCTGGTACTTGGCATAAAAATAAAATAAAAGTAAAAAAGTAGCCAGCGAATAACAGGAAGAAGGCATTAGAGTGGGTGAGCAGATCAGCGTGCGACCTGGGCCAGGCAGCTAGGAGGTACAGTGCTGAGCCTCATTCTTCCCATCTGCCAAGTGGGTTGATGGAGCCTTACAGGGTTGTTGTGAGGATGCAGTTGCATGTTACTTGCTAAGGACCTGTCATGAAGCAGGTTTCCATACCCAGGGCTACTCTGGTGAACTTGAGAGTAGGATTGCTGTGAGCGAAGGATGGATGTGGGAATGGGTCTTGTGGGTTATGTGAGTATGTCCAGGGGGAGCAGCCAACTTTCAATTGAGCCTTGATTCATGTTAGATCTGGGTGTCATTAAAGCTAAATCACCATGAGGAACCAACTAAAACTTCCCAGTCCAGTTTTCTTTCTTTTTTTTTTATGGTTTTTATTTATTTTTAAGAGTCAGAGACAGTGCGAGCAGGGGAGGTCAGAGAGAGAGGGAGACACAGAATCTGAAACAGGCTCCAGGCTCTGAGCTAGCTGTCAGCACAGAGCCCGATGCAGGGCCCGAACCCACGAACTGTGAGATCATGACCTGAGCCGAAGCTGGATGCTTAACTAACTGAGCCACCCAGGCGCCCCCCCCCCCCAGTCCAGTTTTCCAGCAAACCTGCAGCCCACCCTCCCATGACCAGTGGCCCCTGATGCTTCCTGTGGCGGCTTAGAGACAGTAGCATCTTAGAACCCTCAGCGTGTTCTAAGATCGGACTCTGTAGGTATTCTTATTCTGTGGTTGGTTTGGGGGCCCTCAGGCAGACACTTCATGAATGGATATCACTATCTGGATGCTGATGGAACACTTGGGGCATTGATGGGTCCCAGGGCATGGAAGAGAAAGAAAGCCATTCCTCAGCCAGGAAATCACCAGTCAACATTTTCCGTGAGCGCACCCTTCCCGTCCCCACTGGTGACTCCTCCATCTAGTTTCTCCAGCAGACAAGGGTGTGGATGCCTTTGGGGAGAGAGCAATTCATTTCAGCAGAACAACAGTGGTTTTGGAACAGGTCAGTTGGAAAATAATGCCAGGCAGCTATGCCACTGTGGACATGGGTTTTGGGTCAGTGGACTTGCCACAAGCTCACGTGTCCCTGGGCACGTGCCTGGACCTGCTCTTGCCTTTTTGTTGAGAAGCAGAAACATAATGGGCTCCAGGCTTACTTCTTTCTGCCCCCTTTACTCTCCTTCAGCTGATGCTGGGTTTTTGTGGATCCAACATAGCCAGATGGCCTTGGGGATGTTTCTGAAGATGCTTGTTCCCTATTGTGAATTCTTTGAAGCTCTTATGATTTCTAGTCGGTGTCTCTCTTGCCATAGTCACAATTCTTACCTTGTGACCCAGTCTTTATCCTTTACTCCTTGGAGATGGTTTGAGCACCTTTGTGTATCAGATATGTGGTCGTCATGGCAGATAGAGTAGGCCACCAGATGTGCCTGGTCTCAGGAACGTCATCGTCTTGAGTGGGGGCCGAATCTAACCAGGCAGTTACATACCTTGAGTGCTGAAGTGCAAGGTATATCTGAGCATGGGGTGCAACATGGGGTCCTAAAGAAGCATTCTTTTTTTAAAAAATTTTTTAAATTTTTATTTATTTTTTTGAGAGTGTAAGCAGGGGATGCAGAGAGAGAGGGAGACACAGAATCTGAAGCAGGTTCCAGGCTCTGAGCTGTCAGCACCGAGCCCAATGCAGGGCTTGAACCCATGAACCGTGAGATCATGACCTGAGCTGAAGTCAGATGCTTAACTGACTGAGCCACCCAGGCGCCCCCCTAAGGAAGCATTCTAAGGCAGTTTCAGAGATGGGCGTGTCTAGGAGATTTTCCTAGGTGGGATGGAGGTGAGGTCCCAAAAGTAGGTGGACCAAGTGTGGCAGGAGAGCCAGGAAATGAATGGAGAATGGCTTCTCAGGGGAGGAGAGCGTGGACGCAGTCTCAGGGGTGATCAGGAGCGGAAAACTTGAGGGTAGAAGAGTATAGAGTGAGTTGTGGGAGATGAAACTGGAAAGGAAAGTAAGAGTTTTAAATAAATTAAGTGATTTTCACCAGAATTAAATGAATTTTTCCCTAGAATGTGATCAAAGCTAAAAATGCATATGAATGGTAAATTTTATACTGAATAAGTTCTTATGTTTTGAATTCTGAAGGAAAAAAACCACATTGTGACCATTTTGGTCTGAGACACACTGGTCTTGGTGTATGCCTGTTCACCTGGGGTTGACATTTCACATAACTGTGCAGACACTAATGAATTTTCTACTTTGTCATTTCAGCACTTCAGGGAGCATCTGGATAAACTGTTTGCCAAAGGAATTGGAATGCTGGATATAGCTCTGAATGAGGCCTTCAACATTCTCAGTGATGTAAGCTCTTCTTTGATTTGCCTTTCGATTGTCCAGGAGAATAGATGGTCTTGTTTGTTTGTTTGTTTGTTTGTTTTGGTTGTGGGCCAGCATGATTGTTAGCC
Source organism: Helogale parvula (assembly GCA_004023845.1). Taxonomy (NCBI): domain Eukaryota; kingdom Metazoa; phylum Chordata; class Mammalia; order Carnivora; family Herpestidae; genus Helogale; species Helogale parvula. The sequence goes on along the minus strand of PJEM01006909.1, from coordinate 68,143 downwards.
CCTGCTAACAATTACTGGATCCTCTGGGGACCTGCTTCCAGCCAGCGAAGCTGGGCAGGATGGATAGTGCCCTCTGATCAGGGTGCACTCACCCACCATGCTTCTTGGCTCTGAGACCACCAACACTTAAATACCTTCTAGTGTGGATTTTGCCTCAGAAACTTTCGGCTTCTCCATAGAATAGACTCATTCCTCATTGTGTTTATACCGAATCCCTGTTGTGGTGATGTTCCGCGGAAGGGCTTTCTCTGTGCGGTATGCTTACGGAGGGCCATACCTATCCTTGCCTTTCTTCTAGCCCCTTGGAGATTCCTAATACACACTCATAATCAAGATTCCAGTAAGTACTACAGGAAGGAATGCCACTTAACCAACTGTTTCTCATACTTCTTGGAATAAGAATCAATTTTTCAAGTAGCACCTGTTAACCTTCCATGAAAAACTTTGAGGAATGTTGGGCTGGTGATTCCGCCCCTCCAATCCAATTGTATTAAGCTAAAAGAACACATGACTTTTGTGTTCTTATTACTCTGGGAGAGTAGTGGGAAAATAATCACAATCTTTATCAATGCAGGGTGTGTGTCATTTTTGCATCTAGTATGTGTTGTAAGTTTTTTAATGTCAGACACTAGGAATGCACCAGAGAATAGACTACACAAAGTGTTTGCCTTAATGGGCCAGTCCAGAGGTTGGGAAATTATGACCCAGGGGCCAAATCCAGCCTGCATCTTCTTTTTGTAAATACTGCTTCATTGGAGTGCATTCATGCCCACCTGATTATGTATCTTTTATGGTAGTTGATTAGTTGCCATAGAGACCATATGGTCTGTAAAACCTAAAATGTTTACTGTGTGGCCCTTTACAGAAGTTTGCTGGCCCCATATCTAATGGGAAAAGACAGATGAAGTGTTAGTCCTCCGGAGAACCCCATTGTGCTGGCATAGTATGGACTTGTGCTTTATACAGTGAGGTCAGGAATGATCTCTCTGGTTAGGTGACCTTGGTTGGAGTAGAGACCGTAAGAAAGTGAGGGAAGTGTCACTTCAGAATATGCCAGCAAGAGGAGGGAGTACAAAGACCCTGAGGCAGAGATGTTTGGTGTAGTTATCATAAGAGACCAGTGTGAGGAACAGAGAGAGAGAGAGACAGAGAGAGAGAATGAGAATGAGATCATGGAGGTAGCAGGGGCCAGACCCTGTAGAGCCCTCCAGACTCTGATGGTGACTTTGGCTCTTGTTCTGTGTGGGATGGAAAGTCCCTGGAGTCTGAGCAGAGAATGACATGACCTACTTGAGTTTTAGCAGTATTTCTCTGGCTGCTGTATTGAGAAACAAAGACAATAGGGAGGCCATTAAATTATCTGGGTGATGCACACCGGTGGCTTGGACACCGGAGGTAGGTTAAGATGTTAAGAAGTAGAAAAATAGCAGTCACTCTAGGTGTCTCAGACAGCAGGGATTTACTTCAGGGAATTGGTTGGATAGGGGATGGAAAATCTCAGAGACCACAGAGTAAAACTATCCTCAGATGGGCAGTAGCAGGAAGCAGCTCCTCTCTAGGGTAGGGGGGAAAACAGGAGCAAGGGATGCCATTGGGGCCTCCTCCCAGTAGCCATCCAGATGGGAATGGGGTCATGGAGGGCCTGCCCAGAAAATCCAGAGTCACTGGGGGAGGCCTGTCCTGTGGCCACTGGCACCCTGGGAGAGATGCAGCCGTTTCTAGAAAGCCAGGTCCCCAAAGGAGAGGATGAGCCTTGTTCAAACTCTTGGGGACCCAAGAAAGTGTGGAATGCAGGGGCAAGGCACAGGGTAGAACTGAGCGCAAACAGGCACTAAATGAGGCAGCAGTTACGCTGGGCTGTTGCAGGAGCTGGGAGACCAGCTAGGGACCCAGAGACCCTGCCGCACCGAGTCTTCAGGCCGCCCTGTGGTGCCCCGAGTACGGGTTTACAGATGAGCACCCAGCGGCATCACACGGCTCATCCTGGTGGTCACTTGTGCCCAGCTCCAGAACTGGGGGTTTTCTTACTCAGCTACATTAGCCTCTCAAGCCCTAATTCTAAATTCTCTTTTACCAAGAATATCAACTGGCACAGAGAAGGCCATTTAGATTTTGGTCCTGAGCCTGTGTTGGGACTGCAGAGGAGGGAAAAATAAGGAGGGAAGGTGCCACATCATAACCCACGGCTCTTCCCTCCTACCTGGCCGCACGGGGCTGCTGGCTACAGGTCATTCACATTTGTGTAACGCTCAGCGTTTGGGACAGCGCAGCCCTGGTAACAGCTTATTAATAATTCGCGAATGTAGCTGGCCAGAGCAGAGGGCCAAGCTACATCTTTAAATTCTCATTTGAACCCTGGATAGGCAGCGACTCAGGGCTTGGAAATGCCAAGCTCTGCATCTACGACAGACTCTTTCTTGAAAGTCAGATTGAAAGGATTTGTCACAATTATAAAATTGGTTCTCTTTTTATCTCAAAACCTTAGTGTATAGAGCAGGGGGAGGCCCTCCGAGCTGGTGAGTGCCCTGTTTGGAAATGTGCCCTGCCGTGAATTGCTGTTTTCTGGCCTTTTGGCAGAAGTGGTAAAGGAGTGAGCGTTAGGGAATGCTTGTCATGTGAAGTTGGTGGCCTCTGGAGTCCAGCAGACTTGGTCAGAGCTTGCCGTGAGGACTTGAAAAACTCTGCCTAGCCTCTTCTGTAAAATGGGGATAGGGATAGACCCAGAACTGGCCCCATAACTTGTGAAGCCCAGTGCAAAAAGAAAATGCTCAGAAAACATGAAAAAATGAAAAAGAAAATGTTCAGAAGTCATTAAGAACCTTAAGAGAGCGACAGCAGGGTGTGACGCTGGGTACGGGCCCTTGTACCGCTGTGCACATCGTATGAAGCTGGCCCTGGTGGACTGGGGCTGAGAGTTAAGCCCAATGGAGCAGTACCTGCCTCCCTTTCAGCAGGGCGGGGGTGGCTGGGAAGTGTCATCTCTATGACTGTGGAGTCACCAGGCAGCCTCAACTCTTGCTGGGCTGCCTGGGGCTTCTAGAGGCAGCTGGAGCTCTTGATGCTTTGGTCTTACTTCCTGCCCAAGTCCTTGGGAATGTCTGCTTCCCTTTATTGTCCTGTCTCTCCTTTCTCTTGTCCTGGTCCCTTCTCTCTCCCTGTCCTGTCCTCTTACCAGTTTTGTCGCCAGACACTTCTAAGCCGGTGTTTCCCACTGCATGTCCAGTCGATGCTGGTCTGCCAGGATACTCTACCACAGGTGTTGTCGAGGTGGGGAGATGCCATCCTCCTGTCCCAGAGACTCACAACACAGCAGTGCATGTCCAAGGTCTTCAAAGTCCTGCAGGGGATAGAACTTTTAAAAACATATTTATGCCAGCACTCCAGCGTACTGACTCAGGAACTCCTTCTATCGTATCAGAACGTAGGGGGTAGACTCTTGTAGAAGTCACAGCTCACCAAGCACACCTTCAGGCATAATATGTTTGTACACTCCACCAGGCTCTATTAACCCCCAGCACCTCGCAGGTCCAGAGAAATCGCCAACACACGGTGGATTTCTTTCCTTCAGTCCTGGCGACAGAAGTATTTTTGAACCAGGGAAACCTTCCACACACATCTCTGTTCTGCCTTCACCTGCAAAAACCCTCTGGCCTGGCGGGTCAGAAAACCTAATGGATCCCGTGTAAACTCCAGATAGCAAGAAATGGAAGGACCAGAAATGTCACAAAACATCCCTGATTGAGACTGGTTGATGGTTGGCCCCGTATTTTGAGTGCACGTTTATCACCTAGAGAGAAACATTTCCATCCTGTCTCTTGCCACTGGGCTTTTAAATAGCCAAACATTTTGAAAAACACAGAGATGGTTAATCTCCCATGAAAATGAAGCTATCGCCATTTTCCACTTCATCAACATGACCTTTAAGTGGTATAATTCTCTTCTGTGTACTGCGCCTGCCTTTGCCAGCCAATAGGAATCAAGAGGTATTTCTCAATTACACATACACGCATTGTGTGTGTGTTTGTGTCTCTCTCTGTGTCCGTCTCTCTCCCTCACGCACATGCACACACACAATTGACATTGTGATTATAGCCGGGGCTCAGAGTGGTTCAGAGGTTACTGCAACTAGATGAAGTTAATTCTGTTTTGCAATTACCTGCATTTCAGTGTCCGTATTTGCTCGGGTGACTTGAAGGCCTGCAGTGGTTGTACAAAGGACTTTGAAAAGAGGGTTCAAATAAACTTCTAAGACCCTTCCAGCTATTGATCTCGGCTGCATTCATTAGTTTCTGTAAGAACACAGAGCCAGTTTGCTACAGTAGTTAGCATCTACCTTGTCATGTGACACCCGCAATTATCTTTTTTGGCGATGAATATGATCTTTGCAGTGATTACCTTTAAAAAATTTTTCTTAGCCAATTAAATAAAATTCGGTGACATTTCAAAGGCTGTTAATCACAACCAAATGCTCTAAATGTCAGGATGCATTGAAATTTTCGCTGGTAACTGATGAATCACTGAGCTAATTGTAGTTCCTCATCAAGCCCTTGTCATTGTTATTATTATGGAAAACACTTTCATCACTCCCGCTATTCAAAAAAAAAAAGTTCTAGACAAATATGCAGAGAAGAGATATTACTCATCAAAGCATTTGAAGTTAATTGCATTCTTCAAAATTCTCCAACTGTAGATTGCTGCAGAGAATGCCAGGGGCGCAGCCAGGGAGGAAAGTGATGTTTTTAAATAAACAGCTCGGGGCAGCCCCTCTTCATCTGCATCATTCAGATATCTTCATTTCCCACTCTTTCTGGCCTTTTGTTTGGGAGAGGTTTTCCAAGATACTTTCGAATGAGTTGCATGAACAACAGGCCCAGGGTGTCTCGATTTTTTCCCCTTTTACAGCCTCTTTCAGCTGACGAACGGATCACCTTTATTCAGTGGCCCATTGCCGACTTTACTCAGTGATCTGAAGACTGTGTTGAATGCAGCCTCCCCAAAACATTTCCAGAACAACCTGTTGATAGGACAAGACTACAGAGGTGTTCCCTCTGGCTGCACTATGACCATAAAATCTTAGTAATGTCTCAGGGTGGAAGGGACAAAGTCATGTACGAGAGACCATGACATGTGGTTGAGTGTGGGTCATTGAGAGTGCAGGAGAAGGAAGGGGCTTGGTTAAGACTCAGTGAGAATCCTAATGTTCTAGTTTAGGATTGGGGGATGCAGCAGAGAGAAGATTTTGAGGTTAGGGTTTTTTCCAAGAGTCTTAGGGTATAAATTGTCCTGTGACAGTTTCTACTGAAGAGCTGATGAGCTGTTTAAGATGTTCCTAAAATAAGCAATAAAGTTATTTGTAATTTTTATCTTCCTGAGCAGGAGTTTTCTGGGATAGTAAGTTATACTGATAGAGTAGAACCGTAGTTATGTGTGATGGCTTTAGTTCACAAGTATTAGTACCTACTTGAGAATTTCTGATATTCTATCATGGGCCATGTGTGCTCATTAATTCCAGGACACTGGTCCAGTCTCAGATGCAAGAATGGCTGCCAGGACTAAAGTGAGCCTAAGGCACAAAATTTGAGGAACACTCACTGTCAGAGTGGAGGACCTGATGACTGTCGTGTGGCCCTAGAATTCTGGAGAGAGTGGAGAGAGGAATAAGCAGGTGAAGGAAATGAGAGCCCTACCATGTATCTCCTCAAGGACCTTCATCTCTTTACTGGGAGGCCACAGAGTGTGCTGAATCTGGGAGCAGATTCTGGAACTCGACTGCCTGGATTTATATCCTGGCCATTACAGATGGTAGCTGTGTGACCTTGGGCAAGTTAACTCATCTCTCTGTACCTCAATTTCCCCACTTGTAAAATGGTGATAATGATAGTACCTACCTCAGAGGCTAGTCAAGATTAAGTAAATTAATACTTGTCACCTGGCATATAGTGAACATTTAACCAGCATTGTAACAACCATGTAAGCATGGTAGTCTCATTTTGTAACTAAAGAAAAGGACACTCTGAAATGAGAATTTACTGCAGGCACATAGCTTGTGGTGCTGGGATGGGATTAAGTGCTTTTCACTATACTGTGGCAGTCCATGCATGTTTTAGGTGGCTTTGCTCTGTCCCAGTGTGGCCCCAAGCAATTCTTTCTGTCCATCTTTCCTTCCTTCCTTCCTTCCTTCCTTCCTTCCTTCCTTCCTTCCTTCCTTCTCTCCCTCCCCCTCCCTTTCCCCTCCCTCCTTTCTTCCTTCAATCCTTCCATCCATCTTTTTATTAATCCATCAGTCCCTCCCTCTATCCATCCTGCTATCCATCCCCAACCCTCCCATCTATCTATCCATCCTTCTGTCCATTCATCCCTCCCTCCCTACATCCATCCTTCTGTCAAACCATCCATCCTTCCATCCCTCCATCTATCTATCCTTCTATCCATCCATCTATCCCTTCATCTATCCATCCATCCATTCTTCTGTTCATCCATCCATCCCTCCGTTCATCCTCTATCCATCCCTCCATCCCTTTGTCTATCCATCCACCCATCCATCTCTCTCACCATCTATCCACCTACCTATTCATTCATTCCTCCCTTCATCCATTCTTCTATCCATCCATCCATGCCTCCCTCCCTCCATCCTTCCTTCCATTCATCCTCTATCCATCTATCCCTTTCTCCCTCCATCCATCCTTCTACCCTTCTGTCCATCCATCCCTCCCTCCCTCCATCCATCCTTCTATCCATCCCTCCCTCCATCTATTCTTCTATCCATCCATCCATCCATCTCTCTCTCCATCTATCCACCTACCTATTCATTCACCCCCCCTTCATCCATTCTTCTATCCATCTATTATCCCTCCCTCCCTCCATCCATTCTTTCTTCCATTCATCTTTCTATCCATTTATTCATCCAACTAGTTATAATGTTCTCTCAAGTTGCAACTTAAGTCTCCACATGAGAATTCTAAGTGGACAGAGACTAAACATTAAACATTCAACTTGAATGTTTTATTAGCTCTCCAGCTCACCAGGAACCAGCAGCAAATCCAAAAATAGTCTCCATCCTTACCCAGTGCCATGGTCAGCAGATCAAACGTACCCGCTCAGTGACTTTGCACATGCTCTTTGCCCTCTCTGATGCCCCTCCCCCAGGACTCACCTCCTACAGGTGTTATTCGTACAACACCTTGTCACCTTGTCGGTGAGGTCTTCCCTACCTCCCCCCCTCCCACTTCCTAACCCCCTGCTTTGCTTTCTTTCCTCCTTTTTTTTTTGTTTCTTGACATTGCCATTATCACACATACAACAAAATTTACTTTTTACTTTGTTTTTATATGTCTCCCCATATAGAATATAAACTACACAAGGGAGGGGATTTTTATATGTTTCAGCCCCAGCTCTGTGTGGGCACTGTTAAATAATCTTAGAATTAATGACTACACTTCACCAACTATTATGGTGGGAGTTTTCACTACTGAAGTTAAATGCTTTTTGTAAGTTTTCATGCCTCGGCATTGTCATGGAATTATAGGGTATTTAGAGGACATGGTGTTGCTTTGAATCGTAGCATTAATGGCATTCATTAAGGGAGTTCTCTAATGCTGAGTCAAGAAAAGGGCACCTGGTGAGGAAGGGAAGGCTCTGGTACCCAGTCTGGTTACCCGGTCTCCACTCACAAAGACTGGGAGCTTTTATAACGCCATGTAAAACTGAATGTTGGAGAAATTTAGGGTCTTACACACCAGTGGGCATGATCTCGGAATTTCAGCCTGCTATACATAATATGTTAATAAACTAGTATGTGACAAAATAAATATGTAAAACACTAACATGTAATGTTACATGCTAACAAATACATAACGGTTTTTTTTTAAGTTTATTTATTTATTTTTGAGAAAGTGAGAGAGAAAGAGCATGAGCCAGGGAGAGGCAGAGAGAGAAAGGGAGAGATAGAATCCAAAGCAGGCTTCAGCTTCTGAGCTAGCTGTCAACACGGAGCCTGATGCGGGGCTCGAACCCATGAAGTGTGAGATCATGACCTGAGCTGAAGTCGGATGCTCAACCGACTGAGCCCCGAAGCACCTGTAACAAATACATATTTAAAACAAACTCTAAAAAAAGGGGGTGCCTAAGCTTCTTGTATGAATAGGCATGTTCCTGACCTTTTTCTCTATGTGTCCAAAACCTCCTTGATTTTATTATATAGTACAGCCTGTACCCATCAAACCAGACTCATTTAGATTTTAAAAGAGACACTGCCTGCCATGTATCCTACCACCCATATAATGTGTTCCCAAAGGGTGACTGTGCCAATGCCTTTGGGGCTTGTATCGTGAAGCACTGCCTGTGCTTGAAGGTAAGAGAAGTTGTGTGTCCTCGAACCTCACTTCCCACCCTGTGTGTGTGTCTCAGAAATCCCCTCTGCGGTCTGGATTTCATTCCAGTTTGTCAGAGCAGATACGGTGAACGCATGGGGAGAGGCTTATGGTGGAGGTTGCATTTGGTGGAGCAGAACGAGCTCTTGTTTTGAGAGGCTTCCTGAGCGCAAGCCCTCACGCCTCTGAAGTCTCAGGGACACACAGAACTCCCTGTGCTTGTTAGTCTGAACCTATTTCTCCCCGCAGTTCAACCACACCGGGCAAGGGAGCATCTGCAGCCAGGCCATCATGCTCATCACCGACGGGGCAGTGGACACCTATGACACTATCTTTGCGAAGTACAATTGGCCAGATCGGAAGGTGAGTCAATGCTGATGCCGTGCAGCGCGGTCCATGGAGAGTCTGTGTTGTGCTGTAACCCCCAGCTTGTCCAGGGATAGGTGCCCCATCGAGGCTTAACCTCACCTACTGTTTCTTGGGCTTGTAGTTTTTGGTTGACCAAACCAAATACTATGGCTTTCCTTGTTTCCAAAATGAAACCTTTGGGAGGAGAGAAGAAACCTGTAAAGACATGGTCAATGTGTTCAGTGAAAAGACTCATTGAGAAGCATGCTTGGTCCATATTGGGCAGCACTTCTGTCTTCCGTGGAGCCAGAGCTTCTTGGTGAGTCCGGCATCTACAGATAGTGACGTTGGCCATGGTGGCCGCCCAGTCCTGTCTTGGATGCTTCTGTGTTTCTCTGGTTCCTCCTTCCCCACCCTCATTACCCTCCTTACCACCCAGAAGCTTCTCTCTATCTCCCAGAGCTGTTTCCCACCCTTGTCAAAGCTTGTTCTCTATTTTGATTCCTTCTTTGCGCTCCGACTTGACATTTATTTATCTGCTGAACCCATATGTTAAGAAATTCCTCAAGGTGTTAGCCAGTTTGAATTCACTGGAGAGATTTTTTAAAATTCTGGACACTTGTACTCTATCCCATACCTACAGAATCAAAATGTCGAAGAATGTGGTGTGGTAATCCATGTTTTTAATAAGTTCTTCAAGTAGGCACCAATCAGCAGATTAGCAGTTGGTGATCTCTGTGTCACCTACATGGTGGGGTTTTCATAGAACAAAGGCCAGTCAGAGAAGGTGCTGTCCCAGGGCTATCACAGAGGCGCTGTCCTGTCCCATGAGCCATTGGTATTACTCTGTCTCTGTAAGTGCATGAGACCATTCAGACCAAGTGTGTCCTATTTTATCTATTTTTTATATTTAATTTCCTGGAACTGAACTAACCATAACACTTAGCAAAAAGCAAGAAAAGACAAATGACAGCTGTGTCTTCCACTGTATCCAGAGAGCGTGTACCACTGAGGGAATATGACATGCCATTCCATGTTCCCTTAGTCTTCTTGGTCCCCACATTTCTCTGATAACACTGACATCTCACCTCCCCGAGTGTGCGTCTGCTTTTTAAAGATACATACCCTGTGAACACCATGGTCCCTAAGTGGGTGCCAGCTGCTTCTCCTGGTGCTCAGCCTTAGAAACAGCCATCACTTCTGAAGCTGGAGGACAAGTTCACTGTGCAGGCTTCCTCAGAGAATGTGGGACTCTGACATGGCTTCAGGGATGCCCAGGGACAAATGTGGCTGATCGCAGCTCCCACAATAAGCACTGCCTTAGAACCCAGCCCTCGAATAAGATGGCAGCTCACCACTGGACAAGGTGATTTTAGATGTGGGATTTCAGGTGATGGTTTCCGGGACAGGTGAGGCCAGAGGTGATTCCTGCATAGATACACCTCATGTGAAGGGAGGGATGTGCTGGGTACATGTGTGCCCCTGGAGCACACGACACAATGCTGGACACATGGCCAGTTCCTAACGCACAGACCCAGGTGTGGCTGAGTGACCGAGGGGCCCGGCGGGGTGGGAGGCCACAGCACTCATAAATGTGGGTAGGGCCCGGGACATTTTGCGGTCATGTAAAATGTTTGCAGATGCCATGACATGTCATAGCATGTTGAAGGATGTTTTGACTTATGTATGTATATATGTATGATGATACATAAGAAAGGAGAGAGCCTTGTCTTATGCAGCTTCATTAAGACCAAATATGTTATCAGACGAGTCTCACATGCTGAATTCTCTGAATCCCTCCCGTTGGTGATGCTTGATGGGGAGCAGTTGCCCAGTAATATTGGTATTTAAACGTCTAGTCCTTACTTGTAGGGAGGGGCATAGGATGAGGGCTTCAAAGTCACAGTTCTTCAGACCAAACACAAATTTCACCATATCTAGACAAAGGTACACTACTAACTTTCAACCAGATGCTTTTTTGGATTAATTGGAACCAGGATCTTGGAAATTTCAACATTATATAGAAGAGCTTTATCAACTTATAAACTATTATCAAGCAGAAGCAGATTTGGCTTTTGTAGCAAGAGAGTCTTTTTTAAAAAAAATATTTTATTTGTTAGAGTGGACACATGAGCACATGTGCGTGCAGGAGAGGCAGAGGGAGAAGGAGAGGGTGAGAGAGAATCCCAAGCAGGCCTCGTACTGTCGGGCTTGGTCTCACAAACCGCGAGACCGTGACCTGAGTCCAAACTGAGGGTTAGGCGCTGAGCCATCCAACCCACTCAGGTGCCTCAAGAGAGTCTTCTTCTGTGATTAGAAGTTTCATAGCAGGATCCCATCCCTCCTGCTCCTTCTGGAGAGTTTTATGGTGTTTATATAAATACACATACACATTCTCTTCCTGATGACTTGTCTGTGAAGGTAAGGGCAGTAGGTCTGCATGGATCCCAGCATGAGTTAGCACTGTGTTAAGGTGAGGAGATGTGCAGTGTCTAAGCAGTTATTTCTCTCAGTTATTCCGAACATGAGCTATTTAGCAAAGGACTCTTGTCATGCTGTAGTGGCAATCTTCAAGACTGTAGAAACAGGAAATGGGTTCAGGAGAGAGGAAAATGATCTTAAGGCTAAAGGTGATTCCCATAAGACAGTGGTTCTCAAACTTGATTAAACATCAGAATCATCTGAAGGACTTATTCCACCACCTAGTGCTTACCTCATGCCAGGAGCTCCTGATCCAGCAGGGCTGGCTGGGGCCTGGGAATGTGCCTTCCTCACAAGTTCCCAGGTGACCGGTGACGTGGGTGCCGCACCCCTGGGGAGCGACTACCATAGGAAACAACCTGAGGACCAGCGTTTGGTTCTGTTGTGGGCTGGGCTACTTCTGTTCCCTCTGCTTACTTTACAAGCGCCTGCTTCCCTGAGCAAATCCAGTGCACAAGTATGTGTTTCTTGGCTCATACTTTGTTTAAAAAATTGCCAACTCCTGATTGTCATTTAAAAATCTGGAGGGAGCGCCTGAAAACCTGGAGGGAGCGCCTGGGTGGTTCAGTTGGCTATGCATCCGACTTCTCAGGTCATGATCTCACAGTTCACAAGTTCAAGCTCTGCGTTGGGCTCTATGCTGAACAGCTCAGAACTTGGAGTTGGCTGGAGATTATGCGTTTCCCTCTCTCTCTGCCCCTCCCGAACTCATGCTCTGTCTCTTTCTCTCTCTCTCTCAAAAATAAATAAATAAAAAATAAAAAATAAAAATCAATCAATCGATCAATCTGGAGAGAGTTGGGGCGCCTGGATGGCTCAGTCAGTTCAGCACCAGACTCTTGATTTCATTTCAAGTCATGATCTCGCAGTTTGTGAGTTTCAGCCCCACATCAGTAGTGTGGAGCCCGCTTGGGATTTTCTCCTCCTCTCTCTCTGCCCCTCCTCTCCTCATGCTTTCTCTTTCTCTCTCTCCCTCCCCCAACATATAAATAAACTTAATATTCTCTTCTTTAAAAAATGTAAAAAAATTGGAGAGAGTATATAAAATTTTAGTTTCTCTCTTAAAAGGGTATACTTGGCACTTTGGATCCAACAATCTCATATGACAAAAAGAAAAGTAAAAGAGGCTGGAGCTGAGAAACGGCTGCCCCCTCAGGTGGCAGGTGTGTGCTGCTTTTGGTTATGACATCCCCATTGTGTTGTCTCCCCCCAGCCCACCTCAGTCCTGTGTGTTCTGTGCCCACAGGTGTGGAGTTCTGGACTAACAGGTACTTGCTGTTTCCCAGGCATGGCTTCTATTCCCCAGCTTCTGGGGCTTTGCTCTTTTGTCTTGAGTTTGCCTTGAACTTCCTCTCTTTTCTTCTAGCCGGAGGTCATCTTGTCTTTGCTTGAGTCCTAAACTTCAGACTCCCTCAGGACCGTTGTTAGGGAAGTATAGATTCATGCTCAGTACTGTAATTACCACTAGGCCTATCTTTCATCTTACTTGGTTTGATGAGTCCTTGGGGACAGATTCTGTATCTCTGAACAATGCCACCACCATGCGCTGTGTCCCAGCCCTGATGAGAAGTGTGACACAGAGGCCCTAGGGTGGTCTCAATGATTCCCCCATTGAGGTTTACCCCCTGTATAATCTCCCCTTGAGTATGAGTGGGTTCTGTGACTTCATTCTAACCAATAGAATATAAGAAGGTGAGGCAATTTTGTAGATGTCCTCAAGGTCTCAAGTCAGTTGTTTGAGTTAATCAAAAAGGATATCCTGGGTAAGCCTTACTTAATAGAAAATCTTTAAAGAGTGACTGGACGCTCCCTGAGAGCAGAGACTCTCCCTGGCAGTTTGATAAAGGAAGCAGCTTTTGGAGAAACCCCTTGGCAAGGAGCTGAGGACACCCTCCAGGACCTGAGGATATCTTCCAGCCAACAGCTAGCAAAAAACTGAGGCCTCAGTCTTATGGCCGCAAGGACATAAATCCTGCCAACAGTTGGAATGAGCTTAGAGGCAGATTCTTCCCCAGGTGAGCCTCCAGATGAAAACACTGCCCAGTCAGTACCTTAACTGCAGCCCTGTGCGGCCATTAACAGAAGACCCAGCTAAGCTGTGCCAAGACTCCTGACCCAAAAAAAAACTGCAGGGTTGCAAATGTGGGTTTATTTAAGCAACTAAGTTTGTGGTAACATGTTATGCAGCAGTAGAGAACTAACAGAAGGGGTGAAGAGAAGGGGGAAAGGAAAGGATATCATTTATCATAGCAGTACTGTAAAATATCCCCCAACCTAATGGCTCAAAATAACAATTTATTATTTCTTGCAATTCTGTGGGTTAACCGGATGGTGATTCTGCTCCCCATGGTGTCAAGCAGAGTCACTGCCAAAGCTGCGTGAAGCTGGGAGCTGGCTGGGCTGTCTCGGTTCTCCCCCAGAGAGCTTCCCTCTGCATGTGGGCTAGTCCTCCAGGGCCATGCTGTGAGGCCACTCCCCTCAGTGCAGTAGCCTAGACTTGACTCTGGGAACTCAGTTGGGTTCCCAGAAGGGAAAAGCAGAAGGAAGTGGGGAGCAGGCTAGGAGGGTACTTGGGGCTGTCACTTTTTAAAGCTACTGCCTAACCAGGGCCTTGCTCAAGTCAACTGATTAATAAAACATTTGAGAATGAGTTGGAAGAAGGAATATGTTACTGGCGATTTAACTACGAGTCTGAAGACAGCATCGTGATTGTCCATGAAAGGTGTCCCTTGCCAGCACTTTATTTCTAAGAGCAGAAATGAGGAGCTATTTACTCATTTATTGAGTGCCATTTACTTTTGCCTAATATCCATTCGGTAGCAGCTTAACAGCAGCTCTTACATACTTGGAATAAAATATGAACTCTTCAACATGGAAGGGACTCATTCCAGGATCTGTTCAAGAAATAAATCTGCCTACATTTACATTAGAATAATGGTCATACTTGCCACCATAAGGTTCCAAGTGAACTAAAAAAAAAAAAAAAAAAGAAGAAGAAGGTTATGGAATGATTTATCATTACCTTCCCTGATGCATAAGACAGAATGAATAGGTAAGAAAATGGCAGGTAAGTGATTTAAAGAATCTAGCCCTATAAGGAGACGTGTATAGCCCTTTAAGAGTATGTTTGCCAACCCAGATCTCAGGGTATCAGTAAGTGTGTTGTTAAAAGTCATTGAGATGCCCTTAGAAATCCCTGGATTGGCTGTCCGACTGAATAAGCCAGTCATGCTGGCTTTTCCCTTCCTTTCCATGGCCTTTTCCCGCTTAAATAACTGTACTAACTGCATAATCAATGGCGGAGGATGGGGGAGTCTTCATTGCAAATACTGCTCTCTGTGGGGTAAGGTCTCTCCTGTGCTTGGAGCCATGCTCTCTACTTTTCTGTCCTGCATGGTTTCTGTTTTTTCCCTTTTCTGTCAGTGCTGCCACCAGGGATGGACTACGGGACATAGTGACAGGGTCATTCAGAAGGAGGATGAGCTGCAGGCACGCTGCCAGGGCCTGGACCCAGTGCCCAGCATGCGAGATCTCCATACATATCAGACTTAACCTCCCCTTGAACCCTGGAATGGTGGCGACAGGGGCACATAGCAATGTCACAGCTTTCATGCCACTTCAGTAACAAAGGCACACTCTGGAGAGAATCACGTTCCCTCTTTGCTGAGACCCAGGAAGCCAGAGGCTCCCCGAATCCAAATAGAACAGGATTCCTGAAATCCCTGTCAAAATCCACCTGCTTAGGGGCTAATTGCTTTATTTGCTTTGTAATATTCCCTCATAGGGACATTTGGCTGCAGTCACCATGTAACAGACCACGTTTCAATTTGCTGCTTCTGTAGGTGAAGTGGAGAAGTCCTTCCTGGGCGTGCACGGGGGGCAGTGGCCCTTCTGTGCCCGTTAGACATCCCTGCACAACCTGTCCTTCACTTGGGTCTGTGATGAGAAGCGCAGGCAGCAGGAGGATGCTCCGTGTGCTTCTCTGGGCCTGACTCTCCCTCAATAAGAGAATGCCCTCCGCCGGTTTCCTGTGCTGAAATGTATAAACTAAACTAAGGAGAGCTAATGCTCACCGAATGCGAAGCATCAGCCGCCATTCTAAATGCTGCACATGTATTTAATCCACACAGAAACCCAAGAGGCGAGTATTGTTGTATCCTTTTTATACAGAGGAGGAAACTGAGGCTACCCAACTGACTCAGGGTTTCATGACTAGCATTTGGTGGAATGCCAACCCAGCATCAAATGCTGAGGCTCAACCCTGAACCAGGATGCAGAGATTTTGAGGGGGAAAAGCAAAACAAAATGACCATAGGTCCCAGGAAAAGCTGTCCATACCACACACATTGTCACTCAGAAAGTAAGTTCACTTCCTGCCCCTCCACCCCCGCCAACCCTAAGTACAGGGGACTGGTGTGCAAAGTCAGAGATTTAGGGATCACAGAACCACCAACTGGGGCTACAGTCAGAGAAGAAGCAGATGGCAAATCCAGATGTGGCCTCAGGACGAAGCTGTCTGGGTGAAATGATTTTCCTCTTTATAAAGAATTTCAAAGGTGAATGCTATTTCAGCTATGGGTGCTGTATGCTCTATTATCAGTTACGTCCAGAACAAAAGCTAGGACAGTAGCAGCCCCTTGGAGAGATGACGGGGGCTCAGGGTCCGTGAAGGATCCTTGATGCCCTGCGAGGGATGGCATGGAAGGGTGTGGACAGAAACGGCTCCAGGTTTGGGGTCCAAGGGAAGCCCTTGGTCACAGAATGGTTTGGAGGTCTGGCTTTGGAGCTCTTTTGGAAACACTGTTACACGTCACTGTCCTTTGACCTGGGGTCACAAAGATCCCCAAGAAGGAGATGTCTTGGGCGTTTTGCCCCAGGCCTCCCTTCCTTGGCATAATTTGGAAGCTGAAGCCTTAGCCCAGCATGTCTTAGGGGCCCCGAGGAGTGGCTGGAAGGCGTAGCTCTGTCCTGGTGGCTCTGGGGGGGTTTGGGAAAGCCCCAGCACTCCTCCCTCCTCGTCTTCCCAGGGGACATGTGCCACCCTGGAGCGCAGAGCTTCTGAGCTGAGTCAGGCCTTATCCTTTTAAGAACCCAGTCCTTAAATAGTCTCAGGCAATTTGGAAGGAATTTTTTGTTCTTTCCTTTGGTTTTCCTAAACTACGTTGTTTCCCTTTCTGACTTTCCAATGATTTTTACAAAGTTTTCTTTGCCTTCATTTGAGCTGATCAGAAGGAATTTAGCAAAATGTAGCAACTGGGGAAGGAGTTTGGGCCATACTGCTTGCAGAGGAAGGGGTTTCGGGGTGCTCCTTCTGTCCCTACCCTGCCTGCACTCTGGCTCTGTCCCTCGTGCCGTAGAACCAGATTAATGTGAGGCCTTAAGGGTGGCAGAAGCTGTTGGCAAGGGTAGTAAAGAAGGAATAGCCCTATGGTAGGGTGCGGGGTGGAGATTCATTCATTCAGCAGATTTGTATTGAGAGCCCACCATGTCCCAGGCCATTGTCCCAGAGCCCAGGAGCAGGGGCTGACATGGCCAGCTCTCTCCCTAGGGAGCAGATAACAGATCACAGATAACAAGCAAGTGAAAAGACCAGTTGTTAGAATCCACGATGCATTTTCTGAAGGAGACACACACTAGCCTGAGACAGAGAATGGGGTGGCCAAGGGGGGTCTCCCTGCAGAGAGCACGTGTGAGTAAAAGGAGCCAAGCAGGGAAGGGCGGAGGGAACGGTATTTCCATGGGCCCTGCAAAGGAAAGGCTGGGCGTGCATGCAGAGCTGGATGAAGAGCAGGTGGCTGAAGCCTGGTGGGCTTGGGGGCAGTGCCATGGGGAGGCAGGCGCTCACTCCTCCAGGCTTCAGTGGGCGCAGTACAGAGTTTTGATTGTGATCCAAGGGCAGTGCGGAGCCACGGAAGGCTCTTGAATAGGAGAGAGACGTGAGCTGTTTTCCGAAGTGCTGTCTGCCTATCGTACAGGGAACCAGCACACAAGGCATGGACCTAGCTAGGTATGCAGCTTTGGTATTGACTGCTCATCACAGCTGATTTCGGGGAGGGGTGGGGGCAGTAGGTAATAGGAGGTAGTCCCTGTGTCCCTCAGCAGTTTTATTTCAAGGCTCAGTTGGGGGGTTACATTTCTCTGTCTCCTCCTTCCCTCCCTCCCTCCCTCCTTCCCTGACTCAAGTCACATCTTGGTCTGAAAGTTTTGGGTCAGTGTGTGTCGCTGCTGTATTTTTTCAAGGGTGATAAATCCTCAAGCTGTCTTAGGAAAATAGCAGGAACATTCATTTCTCGTGGTCAGTCAACGGTATGACAGGAAAAGGCATTTTCAGTCTCTGCGGGAAGAGCACACGCAGGCCCTCCTTGCCACTGAAGGGAGGGTTGAAATGGTTCGCTGTCTCCCGGTTTATTTTTAATTACTTCTGCTGGTATTAGACATCGTGCGACTCCAGCGAGAAGAACATGACGAGACAAGTCGGGAATGAGGCCCACTGGTGCATGGCTGCTGCCAGTCATTGAGAAATCACTTCGTGTCAGGGGCTCAGACAGCCTCATGGGCACTGTCCCTGCAGCTACGGGTGCTGTTCATCTCCCCTGGCTTGGAGCTGGGGCCTTGGCCTCCTCCTGGCCACGCTGTCTCCACAAAGCAGGGAGGGGACACTGTGCATTCCTTCCTGTCCCCGCCCCCAGGCTAGGCCCAGAGTCAAATGCTTCCTCTGCTCATTTAATTCTTATCTCTGCTTTATGGATAGGCACTCCTAGTGCCATTCATATCTTATATGTGAGGAATCCCAGGCTCAGAGAGATTAAGTCACTTGCCCAGAGTGCACAGCTATGAAACTGGGGTTCTCTGATCCTGACCCATGTCAGACTGTCTCCACACCTGTGTGCCCAGAGGGGTTTGTGGTTGGGGGCACTTGCAAAAAAAAAAAAAAAGAATATTTCCTGGCTCCCACTCTCTGCAGGGGGCAGACCTGGAATTGACATTTTGATAGACGGCTCACAGACCACACTTGGTGAGTAAGGAGGGTCTTAGGATCCCTCTCTGTGGCTCAGTGGGTGAAAACTGTCCACACTAGAGCATGCTGAGAAATGCCACTCAGCACCGTTGAGTTCCCAGTGGATTGGGCAGGGTCCAGATAAGGACAGAAACCTATCAGTTATTTTAGCAGAGAGAATTTAATGTTAAGAATGTTGACCACAAAGAGCAAAAAGAGAAGTGTAGGGTGTCATGGAATTAGCAACGTCAGGCGACAGACGCTGTCCCCCAGCTGGTGGGGTGAGCAGGAGAGGTGAAGGGAGAGGAGAGGTTGTTAGGGAAGACTTAGAAGCCAGGAGGAGAGGACTTGGGGGCCGGTACACAGACCCCTAAGAAGGGCATGCTGATTGGAGAGGGTAGAGGGTTTTGAGGAGTGGGTGCTGGGGTCTCTGATTTGGGGAGTGTTAGAGAAACTATAAACTAGCTTCGTTCGCTGCTCCCAGAATGAGCTGTCCCTGCCCAGGGCAAGGAGTCTTGCTGGAGCCATGGCACTGGGAAGCAGAAGCTGACAAGAACGAAACAGGAGGGAAAAGTCCCACATCCTTCCTCTGTTCTTCCAGCCTTCCCCTGCTGGCCCTCCTGGCAGAGCCTGGCCAGAAACAGCTGGCAAAGCAGAGCCCCAGCCCCAGCCTCACTAAGCCGGGTGGATTTGGTGCTGAGGCACACCCAGCAATAACTGGAAACTTGCTGAATGAGTTCAGCATTGTTTGCAGGCTAACAAGTCAAGTTCTTATTTCCTGGCTTTTATTCCTCTTGGTCTATTGAGTGGGGCTCTTGAGGAGGGGCAAGCGTAAGGAAGCCGTGCTGCCTGATGGGAAGAGGGTGGCGTCCGGGTGCCCACAGACCTGTCCCTCTCATCTGTCTATTGGGGTTAATTATGCACACCTTGCAGTGTTGTTCAGAACGAAACGAGATGATGTGCCAGCAGGATCAGGGCTGGGCACAGAGCGGGGAGGGACACGAAGGTGTATTCTCCTCATTGTCGCCATGGTAGACAACCACTCGTATGGTGAAAATCCTCTGCTGTAGTTAAAATGTGGTTGTACTCGGTGGATCCAAGATGGTGTAGCAATAGGTTTCCACATGTGGAAAATAGAAAGTACTTTTTTATCCCTGAATTTGGATTAATCTTATGTAGTGTCTTGGTTGACTTATAAGAAGATTAAAGTATTCAGATGCATTTAAAAAAACATTTTTAAGCCTTTCTTTTCACCAGTTTCATGAATAAACATATACACAGAACTGAGATCTATTTAGTCATTCACAGTCATTAATGCGTTAGTCTACATGATAGCTAATGTTCCTCAATTCAGATGAGCAGCCTGTCTGTATCAGCGACGTAAAAAGGAGATTTGAAAAGTAGTGTTGCTTTTGTATTAGTTCTCTCTTTTCTAGAGTGGTGGTTAAGGCTTTACTGTCTCTGAGTGGGGTGACTTTGGGCAAGTGACTGAATCTCACGCTTAGTATCCTCATCTGGGAAAGGGGAGGGGGTGGTGCAGAACCCACGCCGCCAGGGCTGGGTTGTGGAGCAGGCCTCAGTGATGGCGAATGCCAGTGATGGAGAAGAGACTGGTCTGCCGGAGTGTGGGCCAGGCTCTGCACGTGCGTGACCAGAGCAGACATCCTCAGGCAGCCGGCCCTGCGGTGAGGGAGGAGGATGCGGACCTGGCACAGCAGGTCTCGGAGTACGTGTGGCTGCTGGAGCGGGTTTGGAAGTGCTTAGTCTTGTTACACAGCCTTATATCAGTTTCCTGACCTCATTGGCCAGAACGCTCCCCCACGGATAGTTTGGCAGGAAGCCTCACAACAGCCTGCTCATGGGGGACCATTGATTTCGAGCTAGGCTGGCGCAGTCCACAGAGGTGTCCTCAGGCAGAGGCTCCGCGTGCCTCTGCTAGTGAGAGCTGCTGGGGGGCCATCGGGCCATCTTGTGTGTTCGCCACCTCGCCAGGTGAACTGTTGCCCACTTTCCTGCATTTCCTTCCTGGGATGGGCGGGAGAGGGTGCTTTGTGGGACTAAGAGGAGGGCAGAGTACACCCCTACCATCTGGAAAGGTGCCCCGGTGTCGGGGGCAGGAACCTGCAGGTCTAGAAGCCAGCTGTGCTTTTCCACCCCCTGTTGCTCTGATACCTGCACTTAAATTTCCACCAAATCACATTTCATCCCAAGCTTCCTGTAGATTGGCTTCATCATCAGGCTCCACAGCCTCTTCTCCACATAGCAGCCAGAACTTCAAAAATCAGAGGCTGGTTTTGCCAAAACTGAGGGCAAAATTTCCCCCCCAAGCCTGACTAGCTCCCCACGCCTTGCGGAGTTTCAGCTGATGTACCAAGAGAGAGACAGGTGCGCATTCAGCCCAGCCTCTCGACTGCTGCCCCCCATGCCCCCTGCACAGCCCGCTGCTCTCGGCCCCGCCGGGCACACGGTCACCGTAGGTCATCAGCACTTGCTGTTCTCTCTCCCTGGGACACTCTGCCCCTCGATTGCCAGTTGACTCACTTCTCACTTTCTTCATCTCTTTGCCCAGACACCACCTTTTTAACGAGACCTACCCTGACGCTCCCATTTAATGTTACCCGCGGCCCTGACAACCAGTAACCTTGGTTACCCCTTTCCTTTTAACAGCAGCATTTCGGGTCTGTAGCATACCATATAAATATCACAAGGAGGAAAATTGTGCCTGGTGTCCCATCCACTAGAAACATGACCATCCGAGAGCAGGGTGCTGGGTCTGTTTTGTCCATCAGCGTGCCCCAAGTGACCAGAGCAGTGCCCGGCACACACGTGTGCTCAAGAGGCCTTCCCAGAAGGGAGGAGCCGGGGCTGGTGCAGCACTTCTCTGAGTGCTTTGCAAGTATCAGCTCGTTTAATCCTGGCAGCACCTTTATGGTATAGATATTATAGTATGACCCTTTTATAGGTGACGAAACTGACGACAGCGGGTTAAGCAACTCTGCTCCAAAGCCTTACCTTTAACCTGCTCCCCAGCACCCCCTTCTGGTCTGAGGCCCTGGGGCGGACCGAGGGAGCACGGAAGCCTCCTGAACACTCCCAGCTGAGCTTCTCTGGGAAGGCAGAGGGTGGCCAGGGACCTGATGAAAGGCTTCCAGGTTAGGGAGTCTCTAGCACCTTGAGCATCTTGGCAGCACCTAAATGCAGTGCTAATTGATGACTGGTGTCATTATTTCTGCAATGAGTATCTCTCCAGCAGATACCAGGTCGGCTCCTGTTTCCTTCCCCGCTTTTAGTACTTTTCTAGGACTAAAGTTTAGTACTAGATACGGTGCTGGATGCGTAGTAGGTACTCGGTAACCATTTGTGGAGGGGAGGGAAGAACAAGAACATTTAGGTCAAGATGAGGTTTCTGGGGGCGCCTGGGTAGCTTGGTTGGTTTGGCATCTGACTTCGGCTCAGATCATGATCTCAAGGTTCATGAGTTTGAACCCTGTGTCGGGCTCTGTGTGGACAGCTCAGAGCCTGGAGCCTGCTTCAGGTTCTGTGTCTTCCTCTGCCTCTGCCCCTCCCCTGCTCGCACTCTGTCTTTCTCTCTCAAAATAAATAAACATTTAAAAAAAAAAAAAAAGGTGAGGTTTCTGCATCCCCCTGTGAATCCTCAGCTGCTTTGAGTTTTAAGTGCCATGTGCACAGAGGTCTGACTTGATCTTCCAACTCAATCCCAATAGCCCAACAGAAGGGTCCCCCAACTCCAGCCTGACTCTGAGCCCTGCACCGCTTGGTAGCTCATACTTGTTTTCATTTTGCTGGGTCTTTATCACAGAGAAGTCCCTTGCTTTTCAGCTAACTTTATTAGTAGAGAAATCACCCTTATTCCTCATCAATGAAATTCCTCTTTCCAGTAAATTTTGGGAAATCCACTCTTCTCCATAGGGAGACCCTTGTATTCCCTTTTCAAACATCTGGGGACAAAACCTGAGGCTCCCAGTGCCTATGGTTTTGGCCATCGACCTGTTATCTGCCTACCTTAATCATGTCCATAAACAATACTCAGGGAGGATATCGGCAGGACTTCCTGAATGTGTCCTGTCACTGCAGCCTGCACCATGGGCCCTGCTCGCAGCTCAGCGCCTCCCAAGCACCCTGCCCCTCCCTCCCCACATCACAGCAAAGTTGACTTTGGTTCATGTTCACTGTTTCATAATCTCACTGTAGATTCTGTGCTGTTCTCTTCACTCCTCTGGGACTCCTACCTGGATTCAAACAGCTGATGGTGCTGCCCAGTGGGGCCTCTTTGGGGAGGCTGGTGTGAGCTGCATGCTAACTGCCCAGTGGGAAGACTGCGGCCTCGTACACTTTATCCTAAAGCGAGAGGCCTGTCTGAAAACCACGCTAGCACAAGAGAATGAAGGTGAGGTCTACAGGGAAGATGAGCCCACGAGCCACGCAGCCTCCTGGGGCCACGTCAGGCCCTGGAACAGACTTCCACAGTGCCCTCTGGTTCAGACAGGGCGACCCTACCTGGGGGCAAGAGTCTGGTGCCTTTTGGGTCAGAAGCCTGAACTTTTGGCACTCCTTGATCCTTGGTTCCATCAATCTGATCCTTAGAACTCATAGAGACTCTAAGGCTTTTAATATTTGGGTCATTTTAAGTTTGCTTCCACCGGATTTGTGTCTGTGCCTCAATGAGCAAGAGGCAAAAATGACGGTTTCAGAATTTCTAAGAAGCATGTTCTAGTTCAGAGTCCAAACAAAAGGATCTCTGTATGGGCCAAAGAGAGATACTTACTGAAATGTGTTTTCTCCCCATAGAATAATTATCTCAACCCTCCTAAAAATATGGATCCATTCTCTTCCTCTGGGCTTAGGAAATGGCCTGTTATGAGCTCTTCTCATTAAAAACAATTACGGGCCCCCTTTAAAACACAATATCCAGTGAGAATTGTCTAAAACTAGGGATGGAGAGCGGGGCCCCGACATCAGGGCAAAGGGGTGAAACTCGGAGCTTCTGATTTGCAAAATGGCCTTGGTAATAGGAACTTCTTTCTGGTTTTCTTACAAAAGCCATGAGAAAAAGCGCCTGACAGGTACTTCCGGTCCCCAGATCCAGTGAGGGAAACGGGACAAAACTCTTGAAGAAAGAGAACAAAGTATATGAGCCAGGAGCCCTGAAGAGACCTAGATGGAACTTGCGATCTTGAGAATGCAAAAACACTGAAGACGAGTCCTTTAGACCTTTCTGGAAGAATCCCTCTCTGCTTTTGCTGTGGCCAGTTTTTGTTGACTTAATTCTACACTGACCTGTGTAGAATTAAGTCAACATCTGTGACTGACCACCAGATATTAGGTTACCTCTGCGACCTTGCCTAGTTTATTGCGGGCAGGGGGGCTCTGCAGGCCTCGGTGTCCATGAGCTCAAGATGGGGTTGACTTGCATTTAGGGACAGTGCAGGGGCACCATCGTCCTCAGCCCCATCTGGGCCCAAGGAGCAAGTTTGAGCTGAGGTGTCCACCCCTCATGTCACCGGGCCTCGTATCTGCGCAGTGCCTTGGTCTTTAGGGCCCATGGACTTTGATCAACCTGTGGCAGAAGGTTTGTGTGAGACCCTTCCTGGTTTTCTTTCTTTCTTTCTTTTAAACACAAATGGGGTCTGGAATTGATCCCAGATAATACATCTGCCTCTTAATTTCACTTCAGAGGGGCAGGATAACAAGAAAGGCGATGAAGACAAGTAAATGCATTTATGATTTATGCCCCTGTGATAAATCAATGGATGATTTCCCCCCAAAATGTGGTCACTGCCCGGCTAACTCATACCAGCTGACACATCTGAGAGGTGCACAAGGGAATGGGGGCTGAGCCCTGTCCGCGCCATGTGCACGCCAGGCCTGGAACCCACGCCCCACGGGTGGGAATCGGACGTGTGAGCGGGGCCGGCTCCCTGCACTCAGGAAGATGGCTGCTTCACCGCCACCTTTTCCTCCGCCTCTGGTCCGCACTCTCCTTTCTTGCGTCCTGCCGGTGCAGTTACAGGCAGCCTGTTCTTGGTTCATCTCCAGCATTCCTGTGCTTGCCTTCATGTGTGGGGAGTTAGATTTTTCCATTCCCTAAAGGTGATTCGATCAGGCCAGTTCCCACCAGAGTCCCTCAAAGCAAGCAGGGAGAGTGGAAAATCACATTAACTCTTTCATTAACTCCAGCTGTTTGGGCCCAGTCTGAGATGGCAAAGGGGTTTTGTCTGGAGGGCCGGCTCCTGCCTGGGGAGGGGCTCACTGGAGCACTCACTCTGGAAGGGGTACTGGGGGAAGGGGGGTGTCTGGCTGGGTGGGGACAGGGCTATGGCCAGGAAGCACTGTCCCTGTGCCCCAGAAGGCCAGCGGTGGCCCTGGTGCCACACGTCTGTCATCCCTCTTCTCCGTGGTCTCTCCACATCCTGAAGGCCCACTGCCTTGCCTTTCTGAACCTGGGAAGTTGAATCTACATGTTCCAAAAACTTCTGTCATTAGAAATTTTCAAAAATCTCTTGAACCATTTCTTTGGCTGCTTGGCAGTCACATAGCAGCTGGATTGCTTACTTCCCCACCACTTTTTTTTTTTTTTTTCCAAGCATCATCTGAAGCTAATTTAACCAGGAGTAACTTGGGCTTTGGGGGGAAAAAGTCACCTTCGTTTTATAAGTTACCTGTAAATGAAACTGTCTAGTTTTGCCTCTCATTTTTCTCTTGTTGAAAACTGTCTTAGTTCCTCTGTTTTTGCCTATTATTACACAAACTTGAGAAACTCTCAGGAATCCAGTTTAAAGAGATGCAACATTATTTCCTTCACCTTTCTTTCCTGCACGGAAGGCCGAGGGGAGGGGGTGCCAAAGCCATTTCCTGGGTCTAGACTGGGAGGCAAGACTCCTAGAGATGGGCAGAGGGGGCGTAGGAGGGTCCAGAGACTGGTCCCTTCTCCCGGAGGCCAGCGAGATGGCTGACGTTCCTTATCACAGTGGACGGCTGGAGATGGGCGCTGGGTACAGGGTGGGACGTGGGCTTCAGCTGGACCCCTGGCGCTGGGGGCCCGATCGCCCTGCTCCAGACAGACTAAGTATAGGAAGGAGAAATGAGCCAGCTAGTAAAGGTTGTTCATTTGATGTCTCTGCTGATTCTTCACTTTACCATTTTCCCAGCCAGAAATAATATACCTGCAGCTGTGTTTCTGTAGGACAGCGGGGACATCTAATAATATATCGGGCTGATCTAAGCTGCCTTTACTCCAGCGACGACCCAAGGGGAAGATATATACTCTACCTTTATGTTATCCGGTGGTGCTAATCAGAGACCATCGCCGTGGAAACAGCTTGTCCAGTTTGGTCCCCTTCTAATAGGAAATCATAAATTAAAACAGATTTTGATAGATTCTGCTTAATGCCAAAATGAAATCCTCACATATTTTGTTGGATATTACATAATTAGTTGACTTCTCAAAGGAGTTCTAATTATGCTTATGGAATCAGCTCAAGATAATGAAATACATTCATCTCTCTGGCAAGCCGTCTGTTGCTTAGCACTTAGCTCCGAGTCAGTCCTCTGGGGTTCGCCTTCTCGCTCCGGGAGCAAAACTTTATTTACAGCCACAGAACTTGGAAATGAAATACAAAGTTATTTTATTATGTACCCCTTCTTTTTTATTCCGTCTAAGAAAATCAGTTTTTCTTAGCTTTCTATACTGTGTAAATGGTCATGTGTAAAGTAACTGTACCAATCCCCAGACATGAAGTTCTCCCCTACCACCCCCAAATGTGTCACTAAGACTCATAACACCAGAAAAACTGCCGGAGATTGGACGAGAATAATGACAAGGCCGAAGGGAAGGGGTTCTTTGACTCTGAATTGCATTATCTGTAACATAAGTACTTGGGAAGAGAGTTAAATAGATGGGTGGGTGGGTGAGTGGGTGGTTAAGTGAGTGGATGGTGAGATGGGAGGGCAGATGTGTATTTGAACAGATGGATGAATATTTAATCAGGAAGGGATATAGATGGAACATAGCTAATGCACAGAAATCTACCTTTGCATATATTATGCTGTACTTGACTGCTAGAGAAAATTATGAAGAAGAAGAAGGAATTTTTTCCAGTAATTTCTTATTTGTAAAAGCAAAGCTGAAAATTCTTTTAATTGTCCAATAGACAGCTTTGAAAGGTAACAGCAAAGATGTAGGGAAAGTTGATTCGGGAGGAGAGTAGAAGAAATGTCTTTGAGGCAAACCAGGTGAAAGAGAGTATGGCATTCCAATAGCACAAAATATAAGATAAAAATTTATTCTCTATAAGTAAGCCACTCATAACCAAAATTAGAACAAAGCTCTGCTTAAATTTCACTGAAAAGTAGACTGTTTCAAATCACATTAGTGAATGAAACCCAAGCCAAGAAGGAGCCATTCAGAGTGACATTTATGGAGTGTTTCTGCCTCAATTTTTACATTTAATAATGAAGATGCCCTGTCCACCCCTGTTGTTGGCACAGGCGTAGAGAGAATGCAGGGATGTCTACTGGTTTTCCTCTCCCAATTTAAGCAGTCATGAAATCTCTTCTGATGGGCACAGGCACCAAAGGCATTTTTGCTGTTTGCTATGAAGTCACCGCCTTTCCAAATGCCCCATGTAGAAAGAAAAGCCCTGGAAAGATATTAAACCAAGTTTTCCTAAGACAAAGGATGGCTTGTTTTATGACACGTGGTGCAGGGTGCCTGGGAACTACCAGCCAGGGTGAGGGCAGCCGAGGCCTGCATTATCCCCAGCACCCTCGGAAATAACCTTGCACCATCAGACACCTTCCGTCTGGCCTCTCACCCAGGGTGGAAGAATCCTTACAAGAACCGGACCCTGTGGTTGGTGGCTGAACTCCAGTGGAGCACCTGCGGGCACTTCTTTGGCTGTAGGGTTGGATTCTCGTCCCATCAAAAGAGCCATTCATGAACGCTGTTGACCAAAGGGTTAGTTCTGTCGTGTCTTTAGCAGAAGCAACTCACTCTGGCTTAAATTCCCAAAGATCAGGTTCCCTTGTGTTAGTCACTCATCTCCGTTCTGGCTGGCATGGCATAATTCCTGCATGAATATTGTTTTAAAAACTTCTGAGCTAGGTCCATTCATGAGATGCTTACACAATGGGACCTTTCCTTGAACTATTCTTCCCATTAGAACGTTGTAATCCTAGAACGTCACATAATAGAGTGAAAGATATGAATTGGTCTTGAAGACTAAGTTATGACATCTGCAAGGCAGTTTTGCTTTGTGCTAATTGGGCATACATTCAGTAAGCATGATTAATCATCATAACTGAGGCAGAGGCTGAGAGGAAGCAATGATAGTAAAGTCAGATGGAATTTGTAGTCGATGCGTGTGCTTGTAGTGATTACATGAACATGTTTCCATTTCATTTCTGTTCCTTCAGGGACAGCAAGCTCACTTTCGCTCAAGCCAGGGGTGTTGAACACTGATGCTGGATACACTGCCAATTACCAACAGACCCCTTTCTGCTGAGTTAGGACAGATCTAATCTAGCCTTTTTGAAAAAT
Source organism: Helogale parvula (assembly GCA_004023845.1). NCBI lineage: Eukaryota > Metazoa > Chordata > Mammalia > Carnivora > Herpestidae > Helogale > Helogale parvula. Next base: position 40,389 of record PJEM01006909.1, on the reverse strand, counting down.
TGTGATAAATATTTGGACCATATATTAAGTGTCAAAATAGGCATTTAAAATTTGACTTTTGGAATTAACTTGAGATGGCAAAAACAAGAATTTCTTATTCAAAAATGTAAAAAAGGATATTGATTTATTTTAACCATCATATTACGCAGTGTTTAAGGATAACTTCTATTTTTTTTCGATGTTTATTTTTAAGAGAGAGAGAGAGAAACAGAGTGTGAGCAGGAGAGGGGCAGAGAGAGAGGGAGACACAGAATCTGAAGCAGGCTCCAGGCTTTGAACTGTCAGCACAGAGCCCGACATGGGGCTTGAACTCACAAACCTCAGGATCATGACCTGAATGGAAGTCGGACACTTAACCAACTGAGCCATCCAGGTGCACCAAGGATAGCTTCTGTTTTAAGAACAGATATCATCAGTAGGCCTCAAAAAGCAAATCTTCTGAGTGTGGGAGAAAATGGTTTACGTATTAGTAATAAATTAGGTCTAACCAAAAAATAGTGGGCCAATCAAACATATAGTGCCTAGCGTTCCCAGCCTTTTTCCGTGCGGAGTCGGTCATCGGTATGCGGCTGAGAGGCGGAAGACCTTCGCCTTTGCTCTTCCTTCTCGTAGTAATGTTTCCTCAAGTGTGAACAGCCTGGCAGAGTCCAGGAGGCCGGGATACACCAGCAGGGAACACCGGCCCAGACTTGGGGACGGAAAACGGTGAGGTTAATATGTGGGCAAGGCGCTGCCATTGTTCAGGGAGGCGTCCTTGGCCTTTTGCTGTGTTGAATAACAGTGACAAAATCTCAGCCACTGTTGACACAGGCTTACTCCTCGGGTGTAGAAATGCACTCTGAGCTTACTCTTGGCATTTCCTCTGCACCAAGGCGAGCTCTTCATCTTTTAAATTAAAAACAAAATCATCCTGTTCCTTCTGGGATTATGAAAGTAAATATCTTTGCCAAACCTGCCCAGATTGCTTTAGTGGTAAATTGGTTTATTACTTCATTCACTTGGTACAGGAGACAGGACCCTGGAAGAGGACCCGTAGGAATGACGGAGAACCACTCAGTTGTGTGTGGTTGTCAGTGTTCCTTAGAGACCACACTCATGTGGCCTGTAAGGCCCCGCAGATGCCTGGCATCTAGTCCGCCTCGGGCTTCACCTCAAACCCGGGCTTTTTCCTGCACCAGGGCTCCATGCTGTCCCCCAGAGGGCCTTTGTATGCGCTCCCCCGGTCCCCTGGCCGTGCTCCTGTTTGTTACTCAATAGCACACACGCCTTTCAAATTTCAACTCAGACCTGCCTCTCCTGTCTCATGTGCCCCAGCCAGGGCCACATTCTGCTGTCATGCTTTCCCATGGGACAGTTTTCCCTTCCTTTCCCTTCTGAGCATGAGTGTCTACTTCCATCCTGCCAATGGTATTGTCTTATTGGTTACCTCCTTCATTAAACTATGTTGTCTCCACGGGAGTCAGGGCCACCTTCCTGGGCGTGCTCCTGCACGGTCGCTCAGGGCCCCATGTTCAGAAGGGCCCTTCGCTAGTCTCTCTGCTCTGCTATTGCTGTTTTTTTTTTTTTTTAATTTTTTTAATGTTTTTTTTTTTTTTTTTTTTTTTTTTTTTGAGAGAGAGAGACAGCATGAGCAAGGGAGGGTCAGAGAGAGAGAGAGGGAGACACAGAATCTGAAGCAGGCTCCAGGCTCTGAGCTAGCTGTCAGCACAGAGCCTGATGCGGGGCTCGAACCCATGAACCGTGAGATCATGACCTGAGCCAAAGTCAGATGCTTAACCGACTAAGCCACCCAGGCACCCTATGCTGTTGCTCTCTTGAAATCCTTCATACTTTCCAAACAAGAGCCCCACAGTTTCATTTTGCATGACGCCCCGCAAATCATGCCCTGGGTTGGGGCCCTGTCTGTTTCTATCAGATCTCCAGCACATGGTATACGTTCAAGAAATATTTTGTAAATGAATGTTTCGGTGACCAGGGCTGCTCTCCTTCCATCAATGCCTGAGGTATAAAATGCCGAATAGCTCATTTTAAGTCAAGGATGTTCTCTATTTTCCTGGCAGCTCACTACCTAATCTTACTCTTTTCGTAAAGTTTGGCAAATGCAACCAAAATTGAGTTAGGGAACATGCGTATTATGATCTAAGAGCAAAAATTGGTTGCAAACCATAGGAAGTATAATAATGGGCTGGTCTGCTGTTCATTTTTGTTCTAAATTTAGAACCAAAAGGGTGATGTTTAGAAAGCAAAATGTGGGGCACCAGGGCAGCTCAGTCGGTTAAGAGTCCGACTTCGGCTCAGGTCATGTCTCACAGTTCATGGGTTCGAGTCCCGCGTCGGGCTCTGTGCTGACAGCTCACAGCCTGGAATCTGTTTCAGATTCTGTGTCTCCCTCTCTCTTTGCCCCTCTCCCACTCATGCTCTGTTTCTGTCTCAATAGTAAAGAAACATTAAAAAATTAAAAAAAAAAAAAGCAAAAATGCTAATTGTCTTGTAGAGGGTGCTGCAATCCACCGGAGCCAGTGCCACGTGGGAGATGGTACATCCTTGATATGACAGAGGAAGTTGAGTCAGTGCCTGGGGCTCCTCCGAAGCAGATAGAAACACTTTCCCCTGTGTTCATTCAGGGCCACGGAAACACCAGCATAACAAAATGTCCGGGTTGATCTTCCGTCTTCCTATCACACAGCTGGGGAAACCTTGCTCTCTCGCAAGGTAAGCTTGGTCAAACGTCTGCTGAGGAGTCGTGGAGAGAACGCAGGCCGTCACCATTTTCTGCAGAGTGCCTCACGTTCTCTGCCAGCTGTCTGCCTGGGACACGTTTTCCCGTCCCCTCCTTGTCCACCCCAAAGGTGACTCCCACAGACTGTGGGGTTGGCAGGATTTTCCAGGCTGTGCCGGCACATGCTGCTAATAAATTAGGTGCACAGAAGTGTGATGGCAAGGCGTTTCCTCCTGGAGTTCATAGGCCTTCCAGAACATTTATGTCTCATTACAGCCCGTGCAGCAGTTTATGCCCTAATAAATCAGAGACGCTTTGCAGAGATGGGCTGGACCGTAATGAATCTTTCTGTTGGCATTTTCCCTTTACAGGCGCAAATAATGGAGCAAAACCGCCCCATCTGGTCACTCTGTGCCAGAGAACGCACAGTGGGAGCTGTTTTCTCAAGCATGACAAAGGTCACTGCAGGTAGCAGAGTTGGGGTGGGCAGCAAGGGCTAGGAGTGACGAGGTGGAATGGGGCCACTTCCAAGCCATTATCACTGTGATTATAGGCATTAGCTGGGCTGTCAGGGTCCTGGTCTCCCTTCCTGTGATGAGCCTGAGGTCTTCACTGATTTTTCACGTTTAATTTCCAGACCTGGCTGCTGTCTTGCAACCGCGGAAGAGGACGCGCACCCTCAGCATGGTGTGCAGACCTATTTACTTCTATCTGCCTTGCGTTATCTTAATAAGGGGTGCTCCCAGCTAACTGGGGATGGTTGCCAAGTGGGAAAGGCGGGGGTGGGGGTGGGGGGACCACCTTCTCCCTCCACCTTCCCTCACCGGTGCAAAGAGATATGTGGTGAGAGCCAAGTAAATATGGAAATTATTATTAATTACGTGATGATGGACAGAAAAGCATTATTCTGGCTAGGAAACCAACTCGTCTCTGGTGGAGGTTTACCAGATGTAAGAAGTAATAATAATAATAAGGGTATGAAGCATATTAAAAACAGTGCCTAGAAATATGTGAGGAATTTATTTTTGATGCTTAGGTATTTTCACAAAGAAACTCATCACCCATTTTGGAAGTAAACAAATATTGATCTTTCCCTTTGTACCTGATAACTGGGGTCTCCGTTTTGTAGGAGAAAAATTTCCATCTAGTTAAGTCGAAGAAGCTCTGTTGTTGTTCCTGCTTTTTCACCCTACCTGGTCTGTGCTCCTGCCCTTCGCAGGGCTGTGGAGGAGCTTTGGAGGTGCCTGGGCTGCTTGTTTGTGTTTATAGAGAGGCTCCCGGGGGCCCTCCGAGAGCGGAGTATATCCGGCCGCACCGATTTCTATTCCATAAAGGCTTGCCTGGTGCCTCTGGGCAGGCAGAGGGGAAGCTCACAAGGGGGTGCGCGATTTATCAAAAGTGACAAGGAGAACAGAGCTCCTCCATCAGCCTCGGCTGCCCTCCTATTTACATAGCACCTTCCTTCCAGTGTTTTCCCCAGCAGATGGCCAGGTGAGGTTCACGGACTCTGCACAGAAGTACAGCTGGTCCGGAGCAGGCACAGGGGACACTCTGAGCTCTCTCTCAGCAGAATTATGCAGGAGTCCACGCGGAGGGAGGGAGGAGACAAAGTCACTCCCTAGCTGAAGAAGCCCTGGAAATAACGACTCCAAGCCCGGTGCCGCTTGCAAATTGGGAGGTTGCCAAAGCCCAGCACCCCCAAGACGGGGGGAGGGGGGGCGGTCAAGTCCTGGAGGAGTTAGTAGTTGACTACAAGTGGCTCTGCCCATCTGCCCTGCTGTAATGGGAAAGTTAGTAAGACTTGATGGGGTCATAGAGGGACAGTAATGTATAGACTGAGAGGATCACGCTCTGTCAAGGGAGAAAACAGTCTACCCTTCAAAGGGATTCATCCTCCAGGTAAAATAAAAACACCCTCATCATCCGGCTTCATCAAGGGAGGCACCGGCTTGGTCCAAGGCTTCCCTCCGAGGCACAGTGTGCCAGACCTCATCTGCTTAGGACGCTGAGCACACAGCTGCTTCGGTTTCAGGTTTGCCTTTGAAACTGGCAGAGCCATCGCAGGGAGTTAGCACCTTTGCTGTGGGAGCAAGCGGCACTCATGCTAGTTGGCTGCTCTGCAGTCCTTGGTAAGAGAGTCAGGGGTGGCGTGTGGGTGAAGTGGGGGGAGGGAGAGCGCCAGAAAGAGCTGGGCCTGCTGTGTGTCCCAGGGGATGAGGCCAAGCTGAGAAAACAGCCGAAACATCTTGATTCAGTGCCCTCACCCCAGCGCCATGCCCTCACCCCCCTTCGGCCATTCCTTCCTCTGAGATCTGGGCAGACCCCAAACTTCTTCCTCTGTCACATTTCCCTTCTCTGAAATCTGCTGATGGAGACTCTGGCCTCGTTCCAGGTGGTCATTTCCAGAATAAAAATGAAAGGTAGAAAGTGTTTGTTGGGGATAGTTTGCTGCCCCCAGGCCTTAGTATGTTAGTTGTTTAGCTCAGTATCACACTTATGTCTCGGTCAGGACTGAGGATGTATCCTGGAGGTGACATGCTTGGCGTCGCTAAGATGCCAGACAAGCCACTTTTAAACTGGGTGACCTTGTGTAAGACGTGTATATAAGGCATCTGTGCCTCGCCTCTCCCGTGTCTCCTGTGTGTCAGTAGAGATTGTCGTGTTAACCCTCTCAAGGCTGTTAGGAGGGTTGAAGCAGATAGGCATGTCAACCCACAGCACAAAGTGTGGCTAGCACAAAGTGAATACTCCATAGGGGACAGCTGTGATGACAGTGACAGGACAGTGACGCAGATGATGACATCATCACCTCGGGAACCCAGAGCCCAAAGACCTGGAAGCTACGTTACAGATGAGCAGCGATTTTAATTCCATACGCCAGCTTCTCCTGATGGGATGACTGTGTTGGGCAAAATTCTGAGCCTGTGTACGGGCTCAGTGAGAAATCGATGAGGGCTGTTTGCCTAATAGAACCAGGGGTGATGACGCACACCATTGCTATCTCTTTAATGCTTCTACCCTAAATAACTGTGTAATCTAGGGTAGATCCACTTCTCTTGGATCTGCTTGTTTTTTAACCCGTACGTAGTATAGGGGAGGTTAGGCCAGATCAGTTTTCTTGAGAGTGTTCAGCTGAATGTCAGAAGATATTGGGAGCAGGGGTAGAAAATGTTCTTCCTACAGGTTTTGGAAATGCGATGTATAATTTAACAAGTTAAGGTGGGTCATTTATTGCAGGACTTCTCAGAACCTTTAATGTGCTGAAAATTCCAAGAGGAGACATTCTTTCTAACCTTACCTGATCGTGAACACATTTGTTTTCATAACAGTAGCAACCGAAGAGGCTTCTGTTGCACATGAGCGAAAGAAGATAATCCCTGAGGTCCATTCTTTCTCTCCAAAGTCTGGGAAGCTGTGAAGTCTCGAAAACTCAGATAATTTAACGACTACTGCCTCTCCCCACCATGAGCTTTTCCTATCTTATCAAAAGCACAACTCTTTCTGAAAAGCCAAATTTGAATGATGATCCTCCATTGGCTTAGAACACCTTTGAAAAATACCAAAGGTGGTATTTCGTAAAACACTATTCCTTGACATTTAGAAACACTTCATTCTGGATCTCACCTTCAGTTGCAAGTCGCCTTGAAGGGTTTGGCTCACTCTTTGGCTTCTTTCTCAATATTTGACCTTCCTCTCTGGGCCAGTCTACACTGAGGACCTATGGGCTCAGAAACACTGCACTCGGTCTCTCCACCTGAGACCTGTCACATCGTCAGCTGGCTGAAGCTGCCTGATGGGCAAAGGAAAGCCCCAGTTTGCCTTTTACACACTTGTTCTGGTCAGTGTCTTCCGTGCCGGGTGAGGAGTAACAAGGAAACACCCTTATGGCACTGGTCATTTCTCATTTGTGATCAGTAGATAACTTTCTCTTTTGTGTTATCTCCGAAGGTTGTTGAAATTATCTTTTGGTATCACTAATGCTGTACAGTAACTTGGGGTAATCGGGCTCTTTTAGAAAGCAAACTCTGAGCATGTGCTTAGAATATAGGTATGGTCCCCAGTGTTCCTTTCTTCTGGGGGGCTACACAGAGCATTGTTTTCCCCAAAGGGGTCCCACAGAGCACAAGCCCCTTCCATTCATTCACTCATTTGTTCCTGAGGGAGGGAGGGGGGAGGGGAGTGTCGGAGATTGGGGGAAGGGACAGGCGCGCTAGTTGTCTCAGGAGGTTTGGGCAGAGAACAGAGCAGGATGACCCGGAAGGATGCCCTGCTAAGGGAGGGGCCACTTGGGATTTTTGGTTATCAGTTGAAAGTGGGCCTGGTCAACACAGTGATGTGTTCTCTGGGTGTATTTAGCTGCTTCAGTACAAGCCAGAGGAGGTGGAAAGTTGGATCTAATCGGGGATGGGGTGCAATCTGGACGGAAGGAGAGTTGATGGCATTGAGACCACATTCAAAGGGAATGAAACGGCCTCAGAATCTCATGTGCGTAAGGAAGGAGGCGAGGGTAAGAGGCACGGGATGGGACGATGGATCTACTAATGGATCTACTACATTGAGATCCTAGTGGAGGGAAGTGAGCTGGTGGTCTGATAACGGAGTACAGAACTTGAGATTTTGGAGGTAACAGAGCATTGACAGCAATAAAGTGTCGACAGTGATAATGACTTTCCATCAGCTTCAACCATCCAGGTGCCCTGTTCTTGCTCCTGTGAACTCCTGATCACTCATGAATACCTCAGCAGTGTCTGCCTCTGTCCCCACCATCTTCCTGTGGTCATTCTTAGTGACATTGCATCCACCACATGGGTCATCTCACATCCTGGCTTCTAAATTTCTTAGCACACCATCCCTTCCAAAGATGGATCCTCTACCCACTTCACCCACCTGCTTCCATGGTTCTGTCCTGGACTTCGGATCATTTTACTTTCTTCCAAATAGCCTCTGTTGATACTCTGCAGAGGTAGCCTTCTCTGTTTCATGCTTCTGGAAGTGCTGGCTTTGAACCTCTTCCTTTCCTGAGCTTCCAGTGTCTCACCTTTGGTAACAAGGACCATATGCAGGGGGGTTGTAGGAGGTTCGAGTAAGCACATGTAAAAGCCATGGCCCTGGGGGTCTGAGAGAATCCTGGGACAGTAGGGCTTGGTTCAGAGCTACTCCTCAGTAAATGATAGTCCCCTTCCTCACTGCTCCCCAGCAGCTTCTGTGGTATCTTGATATCAGAACTTGTATCACAAATTCCATCTGCTAAAGGAGTCATGCTCTTTACACGTAACAGAGCTGACGGAGGGAATGGTAAATGGGGATTTAGATAGATGCCAGCTCTGTCCTGGGCACTGTCGGGCTGCTCTGCCCCTCCTGCTATAGGGTATGTGTTGTGAGGTGGTGAACATGGGTTCTGCAGGGTTTTATGTGCTGGGCTGTTCGCAGGCTAGGAGGGTGCAGGTAAGTGAGCCAGGTGGACAGAATCTGGGGAAATGACCTTCAGCTTTATTTTGATATCTAGGTCATTAGGACTGTCCTTCCCAGGGCTGGCAGGAATTCCAAGGAGTGGAGACCCAACCCACCTTCTCTAAGGAGTCCTCCTAACACTCTGTTAGCTGGAGAAGGTCAGGGGGTGCCGCCAGCCACCTGCCACATAGAGGGCAGAGTGGATTAACTGAAACTAAAAATAAACCTTGACTGGAATTGCTCGTGCAGGTAGAGGGCAGATAGATTGCCCAGGCCTAAGAATTTTGAGGCCATCCCCCTTGCATTTAAATTTGACCCCTACAGGACTGAGGATGAGGGATTGTGTTTGGTACCAAGTAGGTTGTCTGACGTCCACACCGCATTGGTTCTGCGTCAGCACATTTAGGGAGGTAGTAGTTAGTTACAACGATTTATTTTTCTCATTAAACTCAAATGTGGTGTATTTGAGAATCAGAAAGGAGCTGATATGTTTGGGCCCTTGAACACAGCCCCCCAGTTACGTAAATAGATGTCCCTGGGAGAAAACTCATCCAGTCTACTTTAGAAGCCTTGTGTTTTCTTCTTAGTACCCCATAACATAGAACTTTACGTACTAAACTTTAGACTGTTGTAATATTGGCTAAGCTTGAATGGGAAACAGTAAAAGTATTTGGTACCATGAGCTTTATAGCCAGTCGTTAGAAGGTAAAGTCACCTGGCTTATTTGATACAAAGAAGCCTGATTTTGGTAGTTTCCCAGAAGGGTGAAAAATGAAAAGGGAAGGCAGACCTAAGCGTATGTGCTGTCTTTCAAGTTTTTCTTATTTCATGGCCAACAGCTGTAAATGACAAGACAGATCGGATATTTAAGCCAGGGAAAAAATTACCTCTCATCACCTGAGCTAACAAATGAGAATCTTTAGTAAGAAGAATTGGCCTCATTGGCCTATTTTAAGACAAATAGATTTAAATTCACTTCAAATACACATCAAGGTTTAACCTACCTTCAAAAGCAAGGCATTAATTATGAACCATAGAGTGACTAGATGAAAATTCAGTGAACAGTGTGAGACAACTTAGTGGTATTTAAAGAATTGCCTTTTTTAGCCAAAGTACTTTCTTTTATTCCTCTGTCCCAGGGATCTGTTATAATCTATGTTTTAGTATTATGAAATATTATCACTTCCATCCCAGTTGATTCATTATTTCGGTGGGAAAAAAGTCAAATCTCTGAACCAAAGAGAATGTTGACATCATGTCATAGGGGCCATAGGAGTAGAGTTTAGTTGTTAAGCTAGAGGGATGCGGGGGCGAAGGAAGGAATTTTAGTCTGAAGAAACAGATCTTCATCAGAGACAGGGAGAGGGCAATGGCCCACAATATTTCGAAGGGAAAGTTAGGCTACCTTTAAAATCTTGAGTGATGCATTTGTGACAAGAAAGAGAAATGAAGCAAGAGGAGAGAAATTCATAGAACAGAAATACACAGAATTCTTTAAAAAATACTCAAGGGGTAGATGGAGTTAGTTGTAGATGAACCTTGGTTTGGAAGACGTATGTTGCACGTAATGATCTGAATCTGAGGAATCTGAGAATGGTTTGAGGGGCTTACATCAGTGGGGATGGAGGGGTCTGAGAATATCCTAGGACAGTAGGCTTGCCTATTTTTGGACAGGTCTTTCTAACTTGGCTGTAAGTCTCCAAGAGTGACATGGTCTCGCTGTGGCTGGAGATGAAGTCTTTCTGCTCTAAGATTCAGTGTCTGTGTGTTTCAAGTTTGCTGTTCGTACAGAATAAGGTGGCAAGAAGGGAGACTTCCAGTTGAAGAATTCAAGAGAAAAAGAGAGAATTTAGTAGGAAAGGAGGGACGCATAGGAACTCCCAGAAACCAAATCACACATGAGGGAAAAGAGCAAAATAGATGAACAACTCCATTAACTACACAAACATTTCTGTATTCAGGAAACTGCTTTTTTCTTAAGTTTAAAAATATAGATGATGATGTTGGCAGAGAATTAGAGGCAAAAATGCTGGCTTTAAGATTGGATGGGAAAAATAGGCAGTGGCAGCTCAAGTGAGGGGCTGTATTAGAATCTCAAGGAAACTGGTTCTTTGAAAAGGGAAACTGGTTCTTTGAAACAAAAGTATGCAAACCCATTGCATGGTGGTACAAGCAATGATCAAAGACCCTTCCCCTTGGCTAGCCAAATACACAGAGTCCAGAAGATGGATAAAAAGGGCTTAAGACTTAACCTATTGACCATGCTCTAGAGAATATCTTCATGCTCACGCATGAACCTCCCGCCCCCCCTCTCTGAGGTCTCTTTCCTCTAGAGTACCTTAAGTCCTGTTCCTGAGCTTGCCTAAGCCTCTCTTGGGCTCCACACTGGAAGGGAAGGGGCCCCAGTCCTGAGGTTGTAGCAACTACAGATGAATCAGATTTTCAAGGCTCCTGCTCTTAGCCTATTCCCAGGTATTATTATATCCAGAGGGCTTCCACTCTTCTTAGGTCTTCTCAAAATACACTTTTCCTATCCTGCCTTAGATAGTTGTCAGGGTGAGAGGTGTAAGGAATAGGAAGAAGTTCAGAGACTGTCGAGGCAGAGACCAAGAACCCCAAATCCACAACTGGGAGCTTCTCTAGAGGCATCAACCCCTAGGGAGCTGGAACAGCAGGGGATCCAAGGCTTCTCAGGTGCCTTGTGGTGTCCCCATAGGTAGAGTACCTCATGTGCTTGCTCAAGGCTGTACCCTCTGCCTAAAATGGCCCCTTATCTCTGTCAAATTCCTACTCATCCTTTAAGTCTCCACTCAGAAATGCCCTCATTGCCGGCACTTGATGACTTAAATGGATTCAGGAGTCCAGGCAGACCATTCCTTCAAAATGTGCTTTCACAATGGATTCAAACTCAACAAAATGAGTCAGCATTAAGAGGGTGAATTAGAGTAAAAGGAAGAACCATTTCTTATTTTGAAATAAAATGGCAAATCACAGCTAAATATTTCCTATAGTGAATAAAATTACCTTTTCAACAACTGCCATTTTAAAAAATTAATTCAAATTTGAAACTTCTAAAATGCAGAATCAAATCTTTTTGCCTCTCTGACCCTGAACCAGTGTGATAGATCTTCTGTTGCTATTAATTTAAATTCTAAAACCTATACTCTCTGAACAGTGATACCAGTAGAAAGAGAAACACTAGTTCATCTTTCCTGGCAAAAGAAAAGGTAATTTTCTCATGCAAATCGCTTTTGTAAGGGTGGGTGTAGGGGATGGCTGAGAAGTCTGGGGTTGTAAAACAGCCTCCAAATTCATTTAAGGCTAAAAAAATTGTTTACCAGGGGGAAAAATCACCAGCTATACCCCAAGATCCAATGTGTAGATACTTCTAAAGATATGCCCTCACGTAATTGTGGTAAAGGAGAAGCTGATAATCTCACCCAAGCTCAACAGCGTTTCCTTTTTATTTTAAGGTTTTGTTCTGTTGGCTGCACACGTGTTTTTAATTTTTCCGGGTGTGTTTATATGTTTGCAAGTTTCTGAGGCCGTGCTGATGAATGGCGTTTTTATTGAATTTATATGTAGCTTTCAGATAGTAAAAATGTGCTTAAGCTTCTTCAGTGTGCCCCGTACCCCCAGTTCCCAAACTGGGGAACCTTGTTCTACTGTCTTAGTATTCTCAGGATTTCCCTGAACTTTGCCTCCACATGCTACCATAATTAAGACATTTGAGGAGGGGAAACTGGTGCCTGTAAGCTTAGTGGCAAGACTATGAGATGGTAGATTCGCTCTTGATGGTTTTCCCTTCAGATGGTAAGAATTGACCCAGAGAAGAACATTGACTTCCAAAATGACCTTTGAATGCTTGGGAGGTTTGGGGGAGTTATAGGTATTTTGGTACATTTTTAAAATGGAATTATAATCAACAGGGGGTAGAGGTGAGAGAATGCTTCTTTTGGGTCTGTTCCTCCCCAAGCCTGTAGTAAACACTCACCCCCGGTGTGGCCATGGCCAAGGTGTGGATGTTTTGGTCGCACAATGTTGCTTCTAAGTAGGAGAGCTCTGCTTTCAAGAGAGAACATATTTTGTTTGTTTGGTTATTATCTATAATGGCTTTATGCCCCCTGTTCTTGTGTATAAGGCTATCTAGGCATGAGAGGGAAAGAAAATAAAGACAAAAACCTTAACGTCTCCTGACTATATCTCTTAGGTCTGCAACACTATGTCATTATATATGTAGATAGAAAGGACGGTTAAAATATGAAACAGGGGCAGACATAGAAGAGTGTGGAAGGTTGACTGGGCAGGAGAAGGTGAATTAACATTTAAATGCCTATATGATCCAAGCTTTTAATTCCTGAACAACTGTAGCTCAGAGAAAATCAGTGACTTGCCCAGGGCTGCAGAAGTAATGTCCCGGGGCTCAGAGTTCAAATCCATGTTGGGACGATTGCCAAGTGCAATGTTGGTACTGGGTTTTGCTGCCTCCTTGTGTCTCATTTATACAAAACAATTCAGAAAATACCACACACACATGCACACGCACGCGCACACACACACACACACACACATCCCAAACCCCAAGGAATGCAATGATAACAAAAATAAGTATTTCAGTATAAAGATGAGAAGAAAATGAAGAAGTAGAATTATGTGCATGGACCCAAGTTTTTTCTGTTTTATATTGTTAGCGCATGGAGAATGAAATCTCAGTCAGAAGTAGAATTAAAGAATTTTAAGTAGAATGAAATACCAATCAGAAATAGAATTGAAGAATTTTAAGTTCAGAGGGCGAATGTTATTGCTTGTGGAATGGTCTTTAAATATATACCCTTTTTCATAAACATGTCTAGAAACCTGGAAATGCGGATTTATCTTCTCCCAAGGTCATCAATACTGATAGCAAGGCAGCAGGTGTGGGGAGCCGCCAGAGGTATCGGGCTGGGTCGTGCCTGCTTGGGGAGACCAGCTGGAGACTTATCCCCCCAGCACGCACTGCGTGCCTCACCACTGGGTCGGCCCTGACAACATCTCTGAGGCTGAGTTATTCATTTTAACTTCTGAGTTGATTAAATTGTATGACAACACAGTGCGGTGAAAATATGAAAAACGAAAATTGAATCCTGGTTATCTCACAAAGGCAACTAGATAAAGATCCCCATAAACAAACCCGTATAGATCATATCCTCTTCATTTGCACTCTCTCTACAAAGTTTCTCGCTGACAGGAATAAAGAGGAAAGAGAGAAAACTGCACGTTCATTTCTGAGATGAAACACTCAGCATGGGATTTTTCCGTGAGTTTCACGGGGGCCGCCTGCCTTCACCAGCTTCCTTCTGGGGAATTAACACATGAAGCAGAAGGCTCTTGGAGCCAGCTTCTCTGTGCGTACCAGCCTGCTAGGTCCCAAAATAAAAGCACAAAAACACACACCAGACAAAATCCTTCCGTGTGGATATGGACAACACTATGAAGCAGTGGGTTACAGGCGTGGATTTGGAGTCTCGGGCGACCGGCATTCACATCCAGACTTTGCTAGTCACTAGTCCTGACACTATGGATCCGCTTTCCTGGAGTTTCTTCAACAGTAACACGGGGATAACCAATACTAATCTCACAAATGGTAGAGGATTAAATGTGCCGAGCACACCTGGCACGGTACCCGAGGCATGGAAATCTCTCCATGTTCACTGTCGTTCTCCCTCTTCTCTCATTTCTTTGACCGCCGCCATCAACATGTATAATTCCTTAGGCTACTGTCAGAGAATACCACAGAGTACCATGCTCTAGGACAATGAAAATGTATTCTCTCACAGTTCTAGAGGCTGCGATTCTTGAAATCAAGATGTCGGCAGGACCATGCGATCTCTGGAGGTTCTAGAGAAAAATCTGTTCTGTGTCCCCGCCCCCCGCCCTCAGCTTCTGGTGGTTGCCAGCCATCTTTGGTATTATTTGGCCTCCAGTTTCCACCTCTGTCTTTACTACGTTGACTTTCCTCAGTGCCCCAATTCCTGTCTTCTTAGAAGGACACCAGCCATTGAATTAGGGGCCACCTTAATCCTGTGTGACTTCATCTTAACTTGATTATAGCTACAAAGACTTTGTTTCCAACAAAGGCCACAACCACAAGTACCAGCGGTTAGGACTTTGACATCCTTGTCTCTGTCTCTGTGGTGCAATGGGTTAGCGCGTTCAGTTGTTAACAAAAAAAAAAAAAAGGACTTTGACATCCTTTTTGGGGATAGAATTCAGCCCGCAACAAACACCATCTTAATGTAGGCCTGAAGAAGCATTGACTTCCTCCTAGATCAGGTGCATCCTCTAAAGTCACCTGCTTCGCCAGTTGCTGTATCTTCTACTCTTCGCCCACAAGTGGACCTTGCTGACGGCACTGGCATTTGTTTAGCGATTGCTTCATGGGACTCGTTGTGTCTTGTTTCCCTTTGATGCATTTTCTGGTTTGATTACATATTGTAGACACTTGATAAAACAGCAGGAGATTCTCTTACCTTCCTCATTTCCTGTGAGCCCCAGGAGACAGCATACAAAACTGAAAACCATTATTAAATGTGTGTCATGTTAAAAAACAATCTCGCAATTGAGAAGCTCTTAGCTGATCACGGAACCGTGAGAGCAGCCCAGTGGGTCCTGTCTGATAAGGGTGAGTATTGGCTGAACAGTATGAAACTCAGCCAGATAAGAGAAGGGTCTGCAAAGTCACCTCACCCTTCAGTCCCTTCTGCTTGCTTGATGCATGCATCTCACATGCCTGGAGCTTAGGAATCAGCAGAGACATCTGTTTACCTTCAAATTTAGTAAGATTGGAAAGCCCTGACTTTGATTAAATGTCACCTTATGATCTGTCAACTCCTGCATGTGCATCTTGGCAGCTGGGCCAGATGTGGAACATGACAGTGTTCCAGAAGACAGAGGCCTGTGGAGTGTATCTCAGAGGACGGCTCAGCAGCAGAAAGTACAGAGGAACAGACCCCATGAGGCTGAGAGCTTATGGACTGGCTCTGAAAAATGAGAAAGGACAAAACCAACTGAAGCAAGCTAGCAACACAAAACAAGCAAGGAAACAAACAAAAACCCTGAGTTGTGTGAATGAACCAGGGGTCCTCAAAGTTTTTATGCAAAGTACCAGATAGTAAATGTTCTAGACAGTTTCTGTTGCAATTACTCAACTCTACTACTATAGCATGAGAGCAGGCACAGGCAATATATAAATAAAGGGATATGGCAGTGCTCCAATAAAGCTTTATTTGCAAAAACAGCTGGGGGGCCAGATTTGGCACATACGTCATAGTCTGCCAAACCCTGGGATGAATCAATCCATCTTATTATTTTTCCTTCTGATTTCTAGAAGTTATTTCCTATATTCTATATTGTAGAAGCTCATTTCCTTCCTTTTTTTTAGAAGCTGTACAGTGCAGTGGTTAAGAGGCAGATTCTAGAGAAACAACACCTAGGTTGAAATCCTGCTGTTGCCACTGACTTGGAGAGTAAGCTTTACCTCTGTTTATTCTTCTGGGAAAATAATATAATGCATATGAAGTGCTTAGTATGGTAGCTGAGTCATAATAACTACTTAATAATTGTTTGTATTCAGCTGTTACTACAAACAAATGCAGAAAGACTTCTTGTTCATAAAGGCCACCCCGGGATGAGTAATTTTGTGTTTTTTGTGAGTTGGTTTCTTTTCTTTACAGTTGCTGTCACCTGATTCCTTCCTCTGCATCATCACGTTTTGTGTGCCTTTCTGCTATAATTATTAACCTGTACTTGCGCATCCTTGTAATCTGTGGGAAGCTGGAGGGGAAGGAGTGCCCTTATGTCTCTCCATCCTACTCTAATAACCCCCCAATTAGTGATCAACAAAAGCTTGCTGAATTACCTGGGTACCACAGAAATACTTTTTACTCCGATGTTTTGAATTGTTCTGTTTTTCATACAGCACCATACTATTAATTCAAATCAGGAAACAGAACAATCTCCCTATCTAGCTAGACCAGGATTTGCCCAAATACAACCCATGGGCCTAATCTGGCCTGCCACCTGTTCTTATAAGTAAAGTTTTATTGGAACACAGCGATGCTAATTCATTTACATATTGTCCTATGGCTGCTTTATCACTCAGTGACAGCTGAGCAGTTGCAACAGAGACCATATGGCTCACAAAACCTAAAATATTTACAGAAGTTTGTTGACCCTGGGCTAACTCTTCATTAGTATCCTAACCCTTGTCATTAAAACTGAGAGTGGTTCAGATCTAGTACTTCAGACTGTGTGCACAGAGATAAAGTTGTTTGTCTTTTTCATGGCCCATGGTCAAGTGTTAAAGTATTAAGATTGAATCTTGAATCTACAGGGGTTTCTGGGTGGCTCAGTTGGTTAAGCATCTGACTCTCAATCTTGGTTCCAGTCATGATCTCACCTTTCAGGAGTCCAAGCCTCATGCTGAGCTTTGCACTAACAGAGAGAGGCTGCTTGGGATTCTCTCTCTCTCTCTCTCTCTCTCGCTGCCTTTTCCCCACTAGCACCTCCTCCTCCCCCCCCACCCCCGCTCATAAATAACTTTTAAAAAAGATTGACTCTACAAACCAAAAGAAGAAAGTTTCAATTACTGGATTTAAGTTTAAATGTCTTCCCAATTTGGTTGGGACATTTATTGGGTTTCAGACATGTTAAATTTGTATAGTACATGGCTGCAGTTCCCAAATTGTGTGCCAAGGCACCCCAGGGCATGGCAGCAAAATCCTAGGAGGTCTGCAGGATATTTTAAGTTTCCAGGGGAAGCACAGTAACCTTCAACACTGACATATTGCATGGGCTACTAGTTTCCGTGGGTTATGCAACTTCCTCTCTGTAGTATCACATCTGTGTGAGGATGGGTTTAGGCAGTTACTGTGATTAAAAAGGCAAGTACCGTGTGAAAATCAATGTGGAACAGGAAACGAGGGTGTTTCTATCCAGTCTGATGACTTCAAGGCTGGAGAATGTGTGCCTGGCCCATCAAGTATAAATATCTATATATAAGAATGATATAAAATATTCTTTTTTCAAATGCCTATTAAGTAGGACACAGCTACTTAATCAACAGGAAGTACTATTAGATACTTTGGCCTGGAGCTGCTGGAAATCAAGGAAGTTTTGGCACTCTTACCCACATCGCCTTTACCAATAGCATATCTGAGTGTTGAGGAGAAACACTCAATATATTCTGATATTCAAGCATGACTTTTCTTTTTCTTGGGAAAACAATGTCCAAGTTTTATTTTAAGAATATAAAAAGTGCTGGTGGAAGAGAAAACAGGAAGTTGATCATCTCAAAACTCGCTGGTTAATATGTCGAAAAGTGTAATATGTCCAAAAATATCTAAACCAAAAGGAAACACTTGGATTCACCTTCTTTAATAAATAATTGTTTAATGCTTATTATATGTGGGAGACATGACATTGAACAGAAAGGCATGTGCTTGCAAGAGTCCTCGTAGGAATCATTTTGACCAAGCAATTTGGCTTTCTAAACATTGTGAGTCTCTTCCACACCCGGCTGAATTTGATTTTCAAAGGGGATATGGAGGCCAGTGCTTTTGAAGGCTGCTCCTCCGGAGAAATCACACTGGTGTTTCTAGTGATACATGCAATCACTAGAAAAACTTTATTACTGAGAATGATGCTTCTGCATATAGACCCCACAGGTACCATTTGTCTAAACACCTTGCCCAACAGATTATTTTTTGACCCACGAGAAACACTGAATTTTGTGTTCTGCACTGCCAATAGCCAGAATGTTCTCCCTCAGTGATATGCATTGATTTACCTCTTAATTTTATTTATCCTTTGTGTTGTATAGGCAACTTGTGTTCCATATTTTCTTGCTGTTTATAAGAATCACATTGACCTTTAAAAAAAGAAGAAAAGGGTTAGCAGATAAATCTTTAATTAATGGCAAACGTGGCTCTTTGTCCCCAAGAGTGTGGAGCTCTTATTCCTTACTTCGCATTAACTGGTCAGATACCCGTTATAAATATCCTGCGTCTTCCAAATTACCCGCTGGAGTTAGCCCAGATAGAAGCCATTTGTATCCATAAAGAGCCCTTGATTTATTTTCTTCTTTCCTCCCTCTTCTCCATACTCAGCTTTTATTTGTTACCTCTTTTGCTTTCTCCTTTCTTCCTTCCCTGCCATCTCCTTTCCTACGAATGTCTCAGAAGGACGGGGGAATGGAGGAGAAAGGCAGGTCGCACAGCTGCTGAGAGAACCTAGGTTGGATGGGAGGGGGTTTGCATTTATATCTGTTTTCTCCCCCACTGGCTGCTCACACTTTACTTCTCCAGACCTCAGTCTTCAGCCTGTGTTGTGGCGACAGTAAAGCGGGCTCTGTGGATGGCTGTAAGGATCCGTAAAGCACTTGACCTACATCCTGACGCAGAGAAGGCGCTGGATGGTCATAGCTGCTCTTACAAATGCTTAAAATTCCAGTGATAATTGCTCAACCTTGGAGTTTGTAGCCTTCCCTTGCTTCCTGAGCAGCAGCATTTGACGCTGGTGATCTCTCTGCTCCTTGGCCATCTTCTTTGCTTGGCTTCCAGGGAGCTCAGGGGTCTTGGTTTCCCCCCTCACCAGCCTCTTCATCGCCATGTCCTTTCTGGTTCACCTCGCTCCTCTGACCTCGAGTGCCCCGGTGCATGTTTGGTGCTGCTCCTTCCTGTATCCACAGGCACTCCCTTGGGTGTTGATCTCATCCCCACGTGTTTTGATGAGTTCCATGTACGTGATGACAGCTCCCAAATGAGTATCTCCAGGTTCCATACCTCTTCTGAGGTCCAGACCTGTTCTTCCAACCGCAGACCCACCTCCACCCCTGCATGTCTCCTGCGCATCTCAGATCTTTCCTGCTTGAGCTCAGCTCCTCCCCTTCCTCCCACGCCTGCTGCCCTCTCAGTCGCCGCCCTTTTGTTCTATACAACACCGTCCTTCTGGCTGCACATATCAGAATCTTGGACTCACCACTGATGTTTTTCTGTCTCTCCCACCTTTCATCCCCTCAGCCTGGTAATTCTCTTGGCTCTGCTTCGGTTATACCTAGACCCCAACACACACACACACACACACACACACACACACACACACACACACACACACACACCAATGACTGCCTCCCTGGTCCAGCCAGCTGGACTACAACAGCAGCTGCCTAACCAGTCTCCTTGCCTCCTTGGCTACCCCTCTTCCCATAATCTGTTCTCAACACAGCAGCCAGAATGATTCTTTGAAAATTTATGTTAACTCATGTTTCTTCTCCACTCAAATCCTCTGGTGGTTCCCGTTCTCAAGGACAGGAAGCCAGTTCCTTATAAATAACCTCATCTCTACTTGCCCTGCTCTACCTGCCCACCTGACTTCTTTCATTCTCCTCTTCATCCCTGTGCTTCCAGCCTGGCTGGCCTCCTTAGTACTCTGAGGTAAGCCAGATACTCTCTCTCTCTCTGCCTCAGGACCTTTGCACTGGCTGTTTCCACTGCTTGGGACACTTTTCCTCCAGATCTCTGCACAGCTGACCTTCTCACCTCTTTTAAGTCTTTGCCCAGACATCTCTGTCTCCAGAAGCCTATTTAAAGTTGAATTTCCCCACTGACTCAGCTTCAGTAACTTCTAATACTTCTTAATTTGCTATAGGTTTTCTTTCTCCATAGCATTTAATGTATTACTTTGTCACGTACTAAGCTTTTTTATAAAGTTTGTTGTTTATTCCTCTCCAGTGGAATATTAGCTCACCTGCCCGGGAAGAGGGTCTTTGTGGCTTAGTCCCTGATGGTTCTGCGTGCTCCAAACAGGGCCCCACACATAATAAACATTCAGCACATTCTTGTTGAATAAATCATCACCACCACCACCGTCACTTTTATCATCGCATTCGTGTTACCCAGCTCATTTGGGGCACACCTTCCGTGGAGTAGGTCACCTGGCTAGTGGTATTAGTATTGAACAGCCATTGTTTTAGGGACACTTAGTTAGACCAAGTGTACTTTTCCTCAGGAAGCTTGTGATTTGATAGCAGAATTAAATCTGATTGGGGAACAAATATGAATGATGAGAAATCATATGGAAAATTAGGGAAATGTGACTTCATAGATATAATTTGTTAGGGCACAATGAACAGATTTTGTATCGTTTGATTTCTTTGTCTTCCTTTGGCATTTCCATTGTGTCTAGAACAAGAAGGGAAAACGTTAAACTGGCTCTGGAAGCACTGCGTCTCGTCTCCTGGGGAAAGTTGCCTCTTAGGGGTCTTGCAGCAAAGCCCCACTCGGTTGAGGAATTACCTTTCCTGCTTACCCGGTCACGGACTCTATTTTATGGTGCTGTGTGGCCCATGGAAGAAAGTAGAGTTTGCCAGTTAAGCTTTTTTCTATGCTGTTTGTTTGGGTAGTGTGTTGAAGTAGATGACTTGATAAATATTGTAGCCCTTGAGCCTAACGAGCTGGGCTCTGTCACTTCTTGGAAAAGAGAGACCTCGGTCTCAACCATCCAAAGCCCTGTCCCGTCCTGTAGGACTGACCCCTGAATGAAAGAACATGAAGCTGCACCCTGACAGAGTTGCACATGTCTTCAAAATATCCGTTGCAGGCCTCAGAAAAGGCTTCCCTGTCAGCTAAACTCTGATGCCACCCTAGACCGACTCCCCTACCCCACCCCAGGGTATCCTGTCCAGATGGTGGCAGCAGCTGGTCACTTTGCTACCACGTGACTCCCCACTGGCTCCAGGACACCGCATAAGTAGCCCGGCGTGTATCATCAGCAAAGGGACATATTGTGCGGGGTTCACTTGATTAGCTCCTAGTCACACATGGCGGCAGTGTTCAGTTCCGCGAGAAAGGGGGCCAGGGGCCCGTGGGATTGGAGCCTGGCCATATTAGCTCGCCTGGCTGGGAAGAGGTTATCACAACAACGCCAAGGGAAGGTGTATTCCCCACAGACAGCTTGGAGAGAAAAGTAATTATAGTAATCTCTAGCTCAAAGTCTTTAGTTTATTAACATGAAAATGAGCAAATGCTGAATTCCTTCAGACTTCAGCAGCATGAAGGGCCAACTCTCGGGTCTGTGGGGGTGCGAGTTTGGCTGCCTTTGCCTGAAGGATGTAGTTTTAATTTGTTTACAATGCGCTTAGCCAGGTGTTCACGTTGGCAGTGTTTTTTTTTTTTTTTTAAGCTTCAAGAGCTGCTTTAAATTTTATTTCTAATGTTTATTTTTGAGAGAGAGAGAGAGTGAGACAGAGTGCAAACAGGGGAGAGTCAGAGAGAGAGGGAGACCTAGAATCTGAATTAGGCTCCAGACAGCACAGAGCCCAACACTCATGGAACCATGAATCGTGGGATCATGACCTGAGCCAAAGTCGGATGCTTAATCGACTGAGCCACCCTGGTGTCCCAGGAGCAGCTTTTTAAATAAGAATGCAGTGGAGGCTTCCAGCAGTCTCTCTCTGTATCTTTTCATTTTGATGCTTTAAGATCCCACAAGTTACCATGATGCCGTCCATCACCAACAGCTGATAGCTGGCTAAGTGAGTAGTATTAGTTGCTATTGATCTGTTGACAGATTTGTTCCCCTCCCCATCAGAATCCCTTTTAGGGCAGACTTTCTAGTGAGGAGTGCATTTTGGGAGAATGCCAGCTTCCACGTCCCCTTTCCCTTGCCCCCGCACGAACAGGCACCGAGCCTGTGGGGCGAGCAGGTGGGCTGGATGCAGGGGTGGGTGCCGGACTCACAGGCTCCCTGCCTTCCTCCTCCTCTGGTCAGTCAGGCGGCCAGTCAGTGGTCAGAAGTAAGCTGCCGTCACCACCACTGGAACCTCCCAGAGTTCCTTAGAAACTCCTAGGCCTCTGCTCTGTGAATACAGCCCGTCAACACGCAGGATAGGAGCCAGCTCCGTCACCTGCCTCAGCTCCCCAACAGCGGGACGGGCTGCGGTCAGGTTACCGCTTCCGATCGTTCTACAGGCAGATTTGTGTGTCTCTAGCAGCCTTTTTGGAAAGAGTTCCTCTTATTTCACAGATGTCTCTGCCCGGCCAAACCGTTTGACTCCAAGGTGGTACCTGTCATCCTCTACTGAGGATTTACCCAGCAGGGGTCTGAGGAAAAAAGCCATTTAGGTTTTGTTCCCACAAATGAAATTGCCAATTCTTTTTAATTAGAGCTTATAGGTTGGGGAGTTGGCTGCCAGATATCTGGTTTCATGGACCAATAAAATGTCGGAAGGAAAAAATATACAGGCGCATGGGATTGACACATTTTTATTGTGCTTGGTCAGGAGGTGAAGAAAAACAAAACGGAACGACCATTATCCATTGTCTGTCATCTCATAGAAGAAAGGACATCTTAACACTAAAGTATAGGCAGGACATTATCTCTGAGTAAAAGATAGTCCTCTGAATGGAATCCACTTAACTCAGTGGAAACTGTACGCTCTTGGTTTTTTCCCCATTTCCCCTGGCCTGGTGATGATGTATTCTCAGAGACTGCTGCACCTGCTGGCATTTGGTGACCACAGGACTGGTTAACCAAAGGATCCAGTGAGTCCCCCACTCAGATCCTGTGACAAGACATCTAGGGGATGCTTTGTGGTCCACACACTGAAAATGCCAAAATTCACAGACTCAAGGAGCTACTTCGAGAAAGAATCCGAGATTCTGCTAGCTGAGTCCCTTCCCTTTGAGAGGATCGATTCTGCCCAGGCTGTACTCTGCGGCTGTGTGCTAATCCCACTTCCTTTCCTTTCTGGGTGTAGACCTTTGCCATATTATTTTGTTCTAAGTAATGATAGAAAAATATAAAAGAAAAATAAAATTTTCCTATAAATGTATCTCCTAGGGAACCCTTGGCTAGAGTCCTGTTGGTAGTTTTCCTAGCCTGTTTTCCCACAAAATAAAGATCCTATCATCTTTGCAATAATTTTCCATTTTGATTGCTCTTTCCTTTCTATTACATCTTACTGCTTTGTCATGCCATGCAGTAGTTTATAGAAACATAATTTTAATAATAGAGTAGTATTCAAGTTCAGATTTTTCCTTTTTCTCTCTGCTTTTAAAAAAAATGATAATCTTGGTGCATATCACAAATTGTTTTTAGGATACATCAAAGTGCAGGACTGGATCCAAAGTTAAGAACGTTTTATTTTTTTATTATTATTTTTAAATATTTGGGGGGGGAACAGAAAGGGGGCGGGGGAGAGAGAGAGGAGAGAGAGAGAATCCCAAGCACGCTCTGCATTCAGTGCAAAGCCCGAAGCGGGGCTGAAACTCACAAACCGTGAGATCCCGACCCGAGCCAAAGTTGGATACTTAACCAGCGGAGCCCCCCAGATGCCCCCCATTAAGAACGTATTGAAGCTGTGGCTCCCTGCTTCCAGATAGCCCTCAAGGAAAGCCGACCGATGTACCTGTCCACCTGCATGCTTACAGCGCCATCTTCCACCACCCACCAGTTGTGACTAGAGATGAGACTTGAAAAAACTCTCAGCTGTTGCATTTGTCTATTGCCTTGATTATGATGATAATATCAGAGGTATTTGTAAATGTCCAAACTCATCAAACTGTACGTGTTAAATATAGGCAGTGCTGTGAATATTTGCTATGGCTCAGGAAAGCTGTTAAAAATAAAATATCTTCCGCGATCAATTGCGGAGTAAATGAAGCTTCCTCTTATTTTCTTTCACTACTACTAAGCTTCTGTATGGTCATTTGTGTTTCCTTCTCTGTGAATGACTTACCAGGGCTTCTGCTTCCTTTTGTTTTAAATTAAGGAATTCATCTTTTTCCTTACTGGTTTGTGAGAGGTCTTTTTATATAAGGTTATGAACTTTAATTTTCATCCATGAATACTTTTCTCACTTCCTTATTTGCCCTCTGATCTTCATGGTGGCTTTTGCCATGTCAGCATTTAAAGCTTTTGTTAAGTTGGTGATCAGTTATTTCCTTTATGGCTTCTTCTTTGGCTAATGTTCCTGAAAAGGACAACTTTACTTTCCTGTTTCCTTTTATTTCTGCCTCTCTCTCTCTTTTCTCTCTTCACTTCTGTCTCTGCATGCTCCAGGGGCTGGGGAGAGAGGCGGAGGCATGGCCAAGGTCAGGGAGTGGGTGTGTTCCTGCTTGTTATTTTTCTCTTTGGTTTGACTCCTCTACTGTTCTGGGCTTTGCTTCTTCTCAAATCTCTGTGCTTCTAGCTTTTAGTAACTCCATCATTATAATCAGATGAAATCTTCTTAGTAGCCTAAATTACAGCTGCTGACAGCTGCAACTTTATAAATAATTACAGGTGGTTTCCGTGCGTTGAGCCTGTCCCTCCCCAGGTCAACAGACGGGCGGCCACTGCTGCCTTCACATTTCAGCCCGAGATAGTTGGTAGGAAGGTCCCATTCCAGGAGAAGTGACTTTCTGCAGTGGCCTAGGAGGAGTCTGCTTTTGCTGCACTGACACTAAGGAACTCTTTTCAAATGCCTCTGAGGCTTGATGCTATCTGCAAAGCATAGAAATGCATTTGTCTTCCTTCATCAGCGATTTTATAACTCACATTGTTTGCTTTTCTTTGTCATAGGTTGTTTCCTTGGGAGAGTGTTTGGTTTCTCTGGTAGGATTCATCCAGCCCATGGCAGGACATGCACTTACCAGCGCCCCATCGTTGGCAGACCTGGTCTTCCTATTCTTGCACTTCACAGAGGACCCCAGCTCTCCACGCATGACTAAACTCCCCAGCTGACATTTTAAAGGATGCTGAGATGAGTGTGGTCTCTTGAATAAGCTGGCAATATTATGTTAACAATTACCCTTTCTTACACTAATTGTCTCTCCACCTGTGTGTCTGCAGAGTTCCTCTGCTTGGGAACCCGCTGATGAGAAGCAGTGTTTCTGTGCCTGTGACTTGAGGGCTCCCAGCTTTGGAGGCTCCTGGAGTCTCTTTTCAAAAGTCAGGGGTGTCTGGGTGGCTCAGTCAGTGGAGCGTCCAACTTCAGCTCAGGTCATGATCTTGCGGTTTGTGGGTTTGAGCCTTGCATCGGGCTCTGTGCTGACAGCAAGGAGCCTGGAGCCTGCTTCAGATTCTGTGTCTCCTTCTCCCTCCCCTGTCAGTGCTTTTCTCAATAATGAATAAATGTAAAAAAAAAAAAATTTTCAAAAGTCAGATTCCAGGGCCCCATCTCCTAAGTTTTTAGCCCTTAGTCTAGGGTTTCTAACTCTGAGTCTGGGGTTTCTAACTTTGAGTCTGGGTCAGTCCCAGGTTATCTGCATTTTAATGGGTGCCTGTGATGATAATTATCCACAAGGAAGTGTGAGGCCCTCTGCTTTAGAGAAGCCCCTGCATCTGCACAGAGAGCCCAGCGGCCATCCCTTCCCCAGGCTTCCACTGTCCTGTCAGCTGAGCCTGGAGAGGGTGGTTTTCTCAGGTGCATGTGGGGACGCACAGGGTCATACGGCCCAGTCACCCCACTAGCCCCTTCAGACTCAGGTCTGTGTCCCTGTGAAGCTTGCGTATGATGTGACTGCCTCCTAGCAGGACTTGCGGAGGGTGCCAGCGCACTCTGGGAGGGCGGCGGGCACTTGGCGCTTCTCAGGACACGTGGCTCTTCTCATGCTTCGGTTCTACAGTTACACGTATGTGGAACCGTAAACAAATGTCAGGGGACCGCTTCTTAGCATGGTGACTCAGTGGTTAATCTTCACTGGCCCGCGCAGCCCCTTTCTCACAGCCTCCTCCAGGAAGGAGCTTAGGCCATGGACTTGGGGGGAAGAGACAGCCTCGCAGGAGAGAGAGTCTCTGATATGGGGGGATAGAGGTGCCTCCTGAGCAAGCCTGCCCCCACGGGATCCTCCGTGAATCCCTGAGACTCTGAAGAGGAATAAGAATCTGTTCTTCCAAGCTCCCCAGATTTCCTCCCAGCAGACCTGAGAAGAGCTTGCGTTCCAGGGTGGGCTCCTGGTAGCAGTAGTAGCTACTCTCTCCAGTTTTGAGGGATAAGTAAAGATTCTGAGTTCACGGACTCAGGCCCCTCTCTGTCATTTGCATGGAAATGCTGCTCACAGTCCTGCACGCGGGTTCTGCTTTCTCAGCCTCTTCTCCTTCCTGCTCCCCTCTCCTGGCTGCGAGGTGCCCCCGCTTCGAGGGCCTGGAAGGGGGTGGAGCAGCACGCACACTTAACTTATTTTTCATGCATTCCAGAGTGAGGGAGTCAGAGCAAGAGTGCTCTAGGCAAGAGACTTCTGGTCCTTTCCTAACTACCTTCCCTGAATTCAAATCACCCGTTTCAATGGATGCCGAAACCACTGCTGAGCAGGGAGTGGGGGAGGGGAGAGGGGAAGGGTATTTGCTAAATATCTTTAAGATGGAGAGCAGCTAATTCCTTTTGCCCTTAGCCAGACTTAGGGGTTTTTTGTTTGTTTTTTGGTTTTGGTTTTGTTTTTTCCCTTCCAGAGTCTTGTTTCACTGATGGGCTTGGTGATCTGCATTGTTGACCTGTTGTTCATTCTGTTCATTCTTAATTTCTAAATGATGCCCAATCCGTTATCTTAGCAACACTTTCCACAAACAGAAAATAATGTGGATTGTCCCTTTTGAACTCTGCTGTCGCTGTTTCGGCTCCTTACCTTCATTTAAATAACCAACTGCGGACAATCCAAATAACAATATTTTGAAGCTATTGTCAGATCAGAGTGACAATTGATTCCTTGTGGTGCTTCCCAGGAGACTCTCCGTGGATGTAGAATTAAATGCCAACAATAGCGGATTTGCAACCAAGGAGCAGTCTCAGGAATGTGAGAGGCAGATCGGGGCAGAGGAGAGGGGTAGCTTTGGACATCAGGAGCAGGAGGAGAGGTTAACTTACTGACATCCAGGGACGATGCTGTTTGTTTAGAAGATGAGTCACGATCCTGTTTTCCTTTGAACTCCTTCTGAAGAGCTGGCTTCCAGACAAAGGGAGATAGAATACAGCAAGCGTTGTCTGTTTTCATAAACTTTCAGCTTGCTTTATTGCCCATCCTGTGCTTAAGAGTTGCCGTAGAAAAACATTAAGAGACATTTAATATTCCACTCTGAACGATCTGATATTCATTTTGGTATGTTTGTGGTCCCTATTGATTTTGAAAATACTGAAAACAAATACTTCCCATTCGGGAGGGTGAGCAAAGGATTAAAACAGAACCTCTGCCTCCTGCTTGCCGTTGTCTTTGAAGAAATGAAAACGTTCAAGTGAGCAGAATTCTTACAGTCAGAGTAAAGCATGAATAGAACATTTGGGGAAGGAGATGCGATATGACGGAAAAATGTTAACAGCATAGAGATAATAAATACATTTGCCTAAGACTTTTCATCTCTTATGATGCGTGTTATAAATTGATACATGGACAGTGTCCTGCATCTATTCTCCCACACTGTGGGGTTTTCCCTCCAAACATAACCATTTATGCAAGTACAGAGATGTATGGGGGAGAGAGTGAGAGCTCGTACAAATCACTGACAACCACGTAAATGCAGGCGGCTCAGCGGGGCTTTCAGACTGATACTGAAGATTATTGAAACCATGGGAAGCATTTGGGTAAACTGTTATTATTTAACAGTTACTGAATACTGACAGTGTACTTCATTAGAAACAACAGAAGATCCTGAACTTGCCCAAAAGACTTAAGTTAAAAATAAGAGGAAGGCGTCCAGAAATAATAAAACCCAAGGGTATAAAAAGGTAACAACTAGAACAAGACAGAAGTAGCAGGTGGTACCTGGTTTTCCAATCTTATGTGGTTTTCCCATCTTACTTTATTTTTCCTTCCTTTTGGCCCCAGACCAGCCAGTCTCTATACCAGCCAGTCTCTGAAAGAGCCAGACCGTGATGGGGTGCTGGGGAGAAACTGGAAAACGACTTGCGTGCTCCCTGAGGCATTTGCTCCACATCCAGATTGCCTGGAGGCCCCCATTTCCTTGTGGCCTCTTCTCCTCTCCCCTGGGACAGCATGTGTACCTTGTCTTGTATCTGCCTTCCCTTCCCTACTAGGCTAGTAGCATTCTTTATTTAATTTAATTTAATGTTTTATTTATTTCTGAAAGAGAAAGCAAGAGAGATACCAGAGGAGGGGCAGAGAGAGAGAGAGAGAGGGGGGGGGAGAGAGAGAGAAAGAATCTGGGATCGGCTCCAGGCTCTGAGCTCTGAGCTGTCAGCACAGAACCCAACACAGGGCTCGAACCCATGGACCACGAGATCGTGACCTGAGCCAAAGTCAGATGCTTAACTGACTGAGCCACGCAGGCACCCTGTAGCCTTCTGTAATAAGTGGTACTCCATGGATGGATGTGGTTCTTCGCAGCACTTCTTTTGAATGGAGACTTTATCAAGCTGATTTGAGCCCCTTTGGTGCCATATGCCTTTCGGGTGAACTCTTTAAGCAACTGCTCCATGCTTCAGTTTATAGTCTACATAAAATGCAGATTACATACTGACTTCATCCTGGGCTGCCGGGAGATTGAGTGAGATGTATGCAGAGCACTTAGCATGCGCTAAGTCATGTTACTTTGGCTCTTCATCTGTTGATCACACGGTCCCACCACAGGGCAAGGGTGCTTTTTGAAGACACTTGAAGCCCTAGTTGAATGAGTGACCAAAAAGGTGACAACTCAAACCATCTTATCAACCATGATGTTAAATTGTGTGTTTATGGGGATGCTTGTGTATTTGTCACCTGTGTGTGGTGACCCAGGCACACTCTTTAAGGAGCAGAGCCCATTCCTAGTCTTTATGATCTCCCGGTACCAACTAATCACAACCAGAGGCCACCAAGGCTCAGGGAAGCTCACAGATTCGCCCAGACTCACATGACTTGCAAGTCGGGGGGGTCTAGTATTTGAACTCACCCTCAGCGGAACCCCCTGTGACCCCTGAAATGTTTGCTAAGTGAGTGTTAAGGAACCATTCTCTTCCCAAAGTGGCTTTTCTCACTGATGCTCTTTCTTTGTTGATTTGTGCTCTTCAGACTGTTTTCTCTCCAGGGCTGACAGTGCTACCAGTTTGGTGGCTGTGAGTCAGATAGGGCTTCTTAAATTCACATTTAAGTTAATTAAAATGAAATAAAATTCAAAATTGAGTTCCTCAATCACACTGGCCAGATTTCAAGTGTTCAACAGTTACATTTTGTTCGTGGCAATCACATTTGCCCAGATATATAATATTTTCATCATTGCAGAAAGTTCTGCTCTCAAGAATGCCTCAAATTAATAATAGTCAAAATGCTGGATTTTATTTTTTTTCTGATACACATAATTATACTCTTAATGTTTTATAATTTATGAGACATTGGCTAAACAGCTGGTAGAGAATGGCAGTTATAAGAAGATTAAATTTTGATTCAATGGACTTTATCGTGTATGTAGGGTTTTATGAAAAGCGCTTTCTGGGAGCTGTCTCATGTAATTCTTGTAGCAGCCCATTGAGGTAGGCGCTGTCCCCAGCCCCTTTGTGTAGGATTGGGAAGTCGCTGCTCTGATGACTCAGAACTGGACTGGTCGGTGGAAGAACATGAAGCTGACACTGATTCGCTGGACCCCAGGGCTCTGGCCTGTAGCTGCTGCATTGCCTCCTGCCAAGTCACAGCAAATTCCCAGAAGTATGAGCTGTCACTTTTAAAGACAGAGGCAGCAGGGTTCTCTGTTCTGAATTTAAATGGAACTGGGCCATGATGGGTGAAAGAGGTTGGATTCTTTTCATTGTTCCGAAGGACCTCTGATTTCTTAAAGAAACCAGTTTGGCAACTGAACTGAAATTTTTTTTCTAGGTCTTAAAGATCATCTCTGGTCCTATATATTGTCTTCATGCCTACCAGTGAAAACATGTGCAGCCCATCAAAATAGATCATCTGATATTCAAAAGTGGGTTGGACATAAAGGGGATTAGGAGGTACAAACTTCCAGTTATTTATCTCACAAGAATGAAAACGACAGCATAGGGGATATAGTCAATAGCATTGTAATAGTGTTATATGGTGATTACACTTAACACATTGATCACTGAGTCAGGTACAGAATTGCCAAGTCAATATGTTGGATGCCTGAAACTAATCGAATTATATGTCAGTTATGCTTCAGTAGTATTTATTTATAAAATTTTTTAATCTTTATTTATTTTTGAGAGAGAAAGAGAGAAAGCATGAGCAGGGGAGGGGCAGAGAAAGAGAGGGAGATGCAGAATTTGAAGCAGGCTCCAGGCTCTGAGCTGTCAACACAGAACCTGATGCAGCGCTTGAACCCACAGACTACAAGATAATGACCTGAGCCAAAGTTGGACATTTAACCAACTGAGACACCCAGGTGCCCCTCAATAGTAATTTTTTTAAAATCAAAAAGTGCAAAAGCAGTGCAAATGTTAAAAGCTAAAAAAAAAAACCATTTAAGCATTCAATGTATAGATGAGCAGAGACAAATTGGTTAAGAATATACTTTGAGAGTGACACAATCTTTACTGTTTTTACCACTTTACTAGCTCTATAACCTTGGGCAAATTAAATGCTGTAGACTTCATGTTCTTCATCTGTAAAATGGGATTAGCTATAACATAGACCCTATAGATCACTGTGAGTATTGAATAAAATAATTCATGCCAATCATACATAAAAATATTCAATAAGTGTTAGCTATTGCTAAAAAAAACTGCATCAGAAACAAATTATATTGGAAACTGCTATGTCATCAAGGTTTTGAAAACTAGTGATTTTTTTTAATATTTATTTTTGAGAGAGAGAGTCAGAGTGTGAGCAGAGGAGGGACCGAAAGAGAGGGAGACACAGAATACAAAGCAGGCTTCAGGCTCTGAGCTGTCAGCGCAGAGCCTGATGGGGGGCTTGAACTCACAAATCATGAGACCATGACCTGAGCTGAAGTCAGACGCTCAACCTGCCAAGCCACTCAGGCGCCCCTGAAAACTAGCAATTCTAATGAAAATAAAATGTGTTCTATTGACTGCAAGAAGCCAAGCACTGTTTGCAAGAAATTGTAAGAATTCTACTGGACTTCCTTCCCCATTCTTTCTCTACCCAGTATGCCTAGCTCCAACAGAGGATGTGCTTGAAAGATGTGAATACATGTTGTGAAAGTTCATTCCCTATAAAAGGTCATTTAAGAGTCTTAGGTTGGACGAGGTACCATGGAGTTTGCCTTGTTTCAAGTAATCTACACAAGGTTCATTTGAGCCATTTGAGACTAGAAGTTACCTTGAAGAATCTTAGAGGACTAATTCTCTTCCAACAAAATAAATGCAAACGTAGTTTCCAGATTCTTAGATAGTATTAAATTTTCTTCAAGATAACTAGTGTTCCCACAATTGGAATGAAGATGGCCTGTTACTCAGATTTAAAGAGAGAAATTTGGACACAACTCTTCCTGGGCTGGGTGTGTAGCAGAGATCTCACCAACACTTGTTATCCTTCTACCAAGTTTTGTGTGGAATTACCCAGAGTCCCTGCACAGTGTTCCCATCTCTGGAAGGGTACCCTTTTCATGTCAATATTTAGGAAGAAGATGTCACATAAAAGGCAGTAGTTCATACAATGTACATTGTCTCCACACTGAAGTTTGGTCAAGGGCGTCATCCATGTCCGAGGTTGGAAAACGTTCCAGTTAGAGACTCAGAATAGAGCCCAAAGGGAAGTGATGGTTAGAGATAAAGAAACATGGGCTTTGGGGTGTAGATGGAGGTATTAACTGAGAGCCATGTTTGTTTGTAGCCCTTTTAACTACTCCAGGAATCTTGAAGTGACTTAATTCGTTGTCCAAATCCCTACCTCAGCCCCCAGGTTATCACTGGAGTGATGAAAAATACTACATTCTCTCTTTCTTTTCCTAAGCTCAGTTTAATCTTGATCTTTGAAAAGTAAATCATTTTTCTTGTGCAAACAGCTTCATAGAAATGTCAAATCTGGCACCCAGAGTCTAGGCTGAAGGGGGGAGACTTGGTACAAAAGGCTCAGTGCTCAGGGCCTGGGCTTTGAAATGACTCCAGCTGTATTGCCAATGCAAATGCAGGAGGGGGAAAAATTACTGGAACAAATTGAAAGGTTATTCAGACTGGAATTTAGAATCTCAATAAAAAAGGCTTTTATAAGCCAAAGCCCTCGGAGTAACCAGATCATTTAAAAATACATCTTTTCTGCATTAAATGTAGTGTGACAGCCGCATTAGAAATGCTGCAGTCCAAGTACGTTCCTTAAACATTTTTAACTGACTTGTAAGGACAGCTAAAGTCTTCTGTTGGAGGGGGTGGGGGTGGGCGCTGGCTCTCCCGTCTGTAAATAGTTTCCATTTCTGTATTTTTGCCTAATTTTTGATACCTGGCAAATGGATTTTCACCTTTCCCCCTGTTGCTTCCTGCGGGCCCGGTGATCTCCGTGGGCTGTGTGTCTTGATAAAACTTTGTTGAGCTAGTCTTTTCCCTTTTCGACTTAGTAGAAACAGTTTTTCTGATCACGCAGATGTTGGT
This sequence comes from Helogale parvula, assembly GCA_004023845.1. Classification (NCBI taxonomy): domain Eukaryota; kingdom Metazoa; phylum Chordata; class Mammalia; order Carnivora; family Herpestidae; genus Helogale; species Helogale parvula. Next base: position 7,708 of record PJEM01006909.1, on the reverse strand, counting down.
GATCAGAAATAGCACATAGCTGTACTGGGGAGGAATCCTTTTAACAAGAGGTATTTAGGCCAAGAGACACAAACATTACTCACCTAATACAAGGCAGCGACCCAGGCGGGGGACTCCGTTCCCTTTGTTTAAGATCTGGAAATAAACGATCCAGATCTACTTCTTGAAGTGCATGGCAGTCCTCCTCGCGAACCCCACCCCAGAAGCTTCTGTTTCTCTGAACCAAGTGGAAGATCATTTCAAGGAGAAAGATCCCTGTAGAGTGAGTCGAAGTCAAAGCAGTAGACGTTCCTGGTGGGCTCCTGCCGTGCTCCCCACTCTGCTGGGCACAGGGCTGCCGTGGACCCTCTCTGTGTTGCTGATACAGCTCCTGGACTCACAGGTGCTTCTTCCTATATATTTCTAAAAATGGCTCCGTCACTAAGATTGAGCTCATTGTTTTTAATTGGTGATGTATTTCAAATGTACTGAACGCTCACTGTCTGTAAGTAGCAAATACTCACATTTTACCATTTTTTATTTCAACTCTTTGGCCTTATTTTAAGTCCTTTCCTTTCTGCTTCTCTAGGGGTCAAGTCATTTCCTTTCCCGAGGGAGAGTTAGCTCTCAGCGTGGCCACATTTAACTGTTTGTGTCAGTGTCTTAGGAAACCTCCTATGAATGAGAGTTACAGGGTCACTTCTCTGTATCCCCGCTAGGTTGCGTGTTCTCTGGGCACAATACCTTAGTCTTTTCCAACTGCTTGTTGCCCCTCAGCCTCTGGTGACATACCTAGCCCTGCAGTGAGTTCTCACAAGATTTTTGTTGTCAGCGTGTGTGTGTGTGTGTGTGTGTGTTGAGGAAGTGCATGACTTTGTAGTTTAAAAAATAAATAAAAACAGTGAACTCAAGAGCTGCAGAGAACAACACATTGACACTGGCTCTTCTCATTGATGACCCGTATCTATAATGGGTGTTTTAGCACAGTATTGTTATTTCATTCAACAGTCCGAGCCTCCCCCCAGAAAGTTTCTATAACTAAAACCTTTGCATTAACACTGTTGAGATTGTCTGATATAATTATAAAATAATCAGGCGTCTTCCTTGTTTAAGTTGCTTCCTATAATGTGCCGATCCTACCTTAACGAGTTTGCAATTTGGTGTGAGGATTTGTGCCTGAAGACTGTTGCTTTGTTCCTACCTGAAAATGGATGTTGTCCTGAACAGGCCCTTCAGTGATGCTGAGGTTCACCCTCAGCAATGAACGTGGTCTCTTTCCTCATCACTCAGTCCTCATACAAGACTACACTGATCTGCTCTGGCTTTTCTCACCTCTTTCAAGATAGCACCACCAGCTCATTCTCATGTTGTAGGCATCTTCCTGTGTGCCTACTGGACAGCCAAATGAACCAGATCCTCATTCCTACATATAAGTCCTTGGCATTTCTCTGACGAGCAGCATGCCCAAGACCCAGCAATGCAGTACATTTCATTGTACCCCATAAAGCCAACTTTTGACACAGGGAAACAGCATCCTCCATTTTCTTTTTCACCTAAAATGGAGTTTGGGTAAAGCTACGCACTGGTTCTCTTCCTGAGACTGACATTTCAACAGATGGCTGGCATCGGGTGCCTCACTCCCTGAAATGTCATTTTCTTCTCAAAGTAGTGGCAGACCTCACCAATGCTGTTCATCATGAAATAAGTGATACATGATGCATGATGTTGCCATGTTTGACAAACGTACCAGTGCCTGCCTAGCATTATTAGTTACCTCTTTCCCTCCCATTCAGGAACATGCTTTAGAATGTGGGTGTGGTGACATTATTAGTAGTATGATTAGAATCTATATTTATTGAAAATATTATGTATTCTCAGACTTAGGTTCTTGGACTTTCATTAGTTAATAATTACCCGTGACCCACAGCACATTGCCATTGAGACCCAACAACCCTTGAGCAGCAGTGCCTTGGGAACCCGTACGACTACCTGACGTACTGTGTGATGGCCTGCCTTTAAAAACGGACTTGTAACTGATTGTCAGGGGCACTGTGAGAACTGAGGCTCTCCAGCTTTGGAGCCTCGTTCTCAGGGTGAAGAGCAGCAGGAGGCTTTGATAACTTTCACAGTGCAGAGAGGGAAACATTTTTTGCGCTGACTGTGCCAGAATCCCATGCTCTGTGGGCAACATAATGGATTTCATTCAGAACCCTGCACAGGCCAACTGTCATGATATGGTTGGGAAGCTTTCCATCAGCTACTGTGAGCGCCATCACTCTGTTCCCTACCTCCGTTTTTGGCTTCTCCATTCTTGGTCACATGTTACAAAGCAGCCAACCATCCAGATTGGGATTTCATGCTCTGCTGCACTGTTGCCTGAGTTATTTCTCTTACAAAGGCCTCCTTTACAAAGTCCTTAATCTGAGTAATGCATAGAAGGTGTATTAAGGGGTAACAAACGAAAGAAGGCAAGAACCAGCAACTTCCTGAAAATTGTTGTCGTTAGAGCATTTCCATGAAGGCCCAACGATTTATTAGAGTGAGTCCAGACAAAAACCCTATCCCCCAAAACATATGTAGTGAATTCAGACCTAATTGGCCATGGTCCAGTCCAGTTCTAAGGGGGATATCCTTGGCATTTTGCAGGTCAGAAGAGCGATCTGATTTGAAGCTTGTCATGTGTGTTTCCCACATGTTATATTTAAGTTCGTTAGTTATGTTCATTGGATGTGCCCCTTGCCTTTCAGTTTCTGGACAGAGTTCATATACATTGGTCAAACCTGGCTTTTTATGCTGTCAATCTAATGCCTCATTGCAAAAGATATCTACACCTTTGTACCAACACATGAAAGCTTTCATAGAGCAACCTAGAGTTTGAATGGGAAAAAGACCCAAAGTTATGGTTTAAGATGGACAGTGGTTTTGTTGGCTGGAAAAGACTCCTGACTCTGTCTTTCATCTGCAGGTTTTTTTTTTTTTTTTGCGGTCCTAATACTGGGTATGGTTAATGTTTTCCAAAGCTTACCCGGAAGCTGTATAATGAAAACAACCTGTGAGTGAGGGCAGCTTTCCATAGGATTCTCCCTTACCTCTTGAACTTCGTTGATCTGCTTATCTAAGAATTTCACTGTGTGGGGTAGATAGAATGAGGAAGAAATTCTGGGGCATGCCACTGCCTGAATTTTTGTTTACTTGTTTGACTTCAGCAGGGAGGTGAGGTGAGAACAGTAAGTAGCATGTTCTATTTGTTCTATTGGAGGAAACAATTATCTGATGGAAAGGCACCTTCAAATCCTATTTTCACTACCTTTTTCTGATTAGAATCATATCCCAACTATAATAATCAAAGCTTGAGTGTGTGACTTCAGGTCTACCTGTATCCACACAGAAGCTATAGATATGCATTGTTTAACACTTTGAAGTACTACACATGTTGAACAATGGATAAGGGTTAAGTCTTGAAAAGGTAATTATTTATATGAAGCCAAAAGTCAGGGAAGTGGGAGACAATTTAAAGAGCCCAAATGATCTTGTATTTCTTGCCTTGATTCATGTGAAACCATTGAGTGAAACTTTTCTGGGTTTGCAGTTAAGTGATTAATTTCAGTTTACTGATGACTACCTCTGAGAATGAGAAGTTGCTGGATAGTATCATATTATACATGCAAAATTGGATACAAAAGTGTTATCTAATTTGATAGTGGGTTATCACTGTTTAAACTGCATGTTCTAATAAAAAATAGAAATCTCAGCTCAATGAGACAAGATTTAAGGTTTAGAATATTAGCTATTTGGCTTACTCTGTAAAGCTACTGAAGACAAAGTGACAGAAAAACAATCCAAATAAATACTTTTTGAAAGGATGGAATTGAATAAAATCCTTTGATTGGAGACCTTGAGATTACTGCCAAACTGGACTTTGGGTTGTTTATAATAGGTACTTGTTGATCGAGCAGAGAAATATGGGATCCTAGCGCTGAATACCCATAGCCCTGGCGGAGCTATGCTGGAGGGAGAGGGCAGGGACTGTTTGGAAAAGAGACAGATAGCCTACTCTTTTAAAGAAGAATGCTTTTAAATGCAAATATGTAAATTAAGCTGTAATTTAAGTGCCCATATCCTAGGAGAAGCAACAATTTCCTCCAATACCTCAGTTCATGGTGGAGTGAGATCCTAACAAGCTTACCTTGGCTTTTAGTTACACATTTACTTTCCACCAGCCCAATTTGGTTTTGACTTAAATCTTGGATCTTAAGTTTTTCTCTTTTTCTACAGCTTCATCTATTGGAGAAGCATGGTTTTATTTTCCTACTAATTCTGTTATGATGAGATGAGACCCGTCTTAACTATTGCTTACATTTATTCATCACTAAAGTCTCACTCCAAACTCTAGTTGCAGACTGCTTAAATTTTTATCCTTAAAAAAAAAAGTCCAATACTTAGCACCAATAGAGGTGTTGTCTTCCAAATGTGAAAATAATGCCTTTGATTTTCACAAAAAACAAAGAAACAAGAAATATGAAAATATGCCTTTGATTTTCACAAAAAAAAAGAAGAACAGAAAACCAGGCAGATGTGAGAGACAAAAATAATAGAGTAGATTGATTCATTAGCTAAACATCCATTTATTCATGCATTGAACGAGTATTTGTTGAGCACCTGGTCAATTATAACACAGGTGAACTAGTGGTTACTGAGGAGTCAGGAAGTAAGCAAACTCCAAGTGATATATTTCATAACAGATATGATAAGCATGATAATGGATAAGCAAATCTTTTGGTAAGAAATTTGTGTTAATAAAGTTAGGCTAGGGGCCCCTGGGTGGCTCAGTCGGTTAAGCGTCTAACTTCGGCTCAGGTCATGATCTCACGATTCTTGGGATCAAGCCCTGCATCGGGCTCTGTGCTGAACGTTTGCTCAGAGCCTGGAACCTGCTTCAGATTCTGTGTCTTCTCTCTCTCTGCCCCTCTTCTACATGCACTCTGTCTCACTCTCTCTCTCTCTCTCAAAAATAAATAAGTATTTTAAAAAATTTTTTAAATGTTAGGCTGGACTATGTTACAATAACTATGCATCATACAAGTAAATGGCTTAACAAAAACAAAACTTTTTTTTTTTTTCACATCCCAATATGATGAGGTTGGTTAGTTCTTTGGGGAGGTATCTATCTAGCCTCCTTCCATCATTGGTACCACTGACTTCAACATGTGGTTTCCATAATTGTGTTGAGAGAAAGAAAGATTTAGGAGTATTAAATAGGTACAATTTGGGCCAGCTAGGAAGTGGGTATATCATTTTTGCTTGTATTACTTTGGCCAGAATCTTGCCACATGGACCCAACCTAATAGTGAGTGAGACTAGGAGACACAGTCTTTCTGAGTACCCAGAAAGAGGAAATAGAAATGGTGATCATCTGTATTCAAATGGAAGACTTCATTTAGACTAGAGGCTCCAGAAGATCTCTATACAAATGACTTTTCACCAGTAATTAGAATATTAAATGTAGCCACATTAGCAGAACATACATTCTTCTCAAATGCATGTAGAACATTCTCCAGGATAATCACATGGCAGATCACAGAGTAAGTCTTAACAAATTTAAGAAGATGGAAATCATAACAAGTATCTTTTCCAAGCATGTTGGAATAAAACTAGAAATCAATAGCTGAAGGAAAACTGGAAAATTCGTAAGTGTGTGGAAGCTAACTAAACACACTTTGAACAACCAGTGGGTCAAAAAAGAAATTAAAAAGGAAATTAGAAAATATCTTGAGACAGAGGCACCTGGGTGGCTCAGTCGGTTAAGCGTCCGGCTTCAGCTCAGGTCATGATCTCACGGTTCGTGGGTTCTAGCCCCACGTCGGGCTCTGTGCTGACAGCTAGCTCAGAGCCTGGAGGATGTTTCAGATTCTGTGTCTCCCTCTTTCTCTGACCCTCCCCTGCTCTCACTGTCTCTGTCTCTCAAAAATAAATAAAAACCATAAAAAAAATTTAAAAAAGAAAATATCTTGAGACAGATGAAAATGAAAATACAACATTCAAAAACTTATGAGATGCAGCAAGAGCAGTACTATGAGGGAATTTTATGGTGATAGATACTTACATTAAAAAAGAAGAAAGATCTCACCCTAACTCGACACCTCAAGGAACTAGAAAAACTAAGCCCAAAGTTAGCAAAAGGGAAAAAAATAATGAATATTGGAGCAGAAATGAAGGAAACAGATAAAGGAAAAAAATCACTGAGACTAAGAGTTTATTTTTGGAAAAAACAAATGGAATTAACTTTTAGGTAGACTAAGGACAAAGAAAGAAGACTTAAATCTGAATGAAAAAAGACATTTTAACTGATTCCACAAGGGGGAAAAGGATCTTAAAACAATACTATGAACAGTTCTCCTCTATCAGAGTGGATAACCTCGGAGAAATGAATGAATTCTGAGAAACATACAACCTATCAAGACTGAATCATGACTAAAAGTATGAACAAGCCAATAATTATTAAGGAGATTGACTCAGTCATCCAAAACTTCCAAACAAAGAAACACCCAAGGTCTGATGGCTTCACTAGCAAATTCTACCAAACTTCTAAAGAAGAATTACTGTCAAATTTTCAGGAATCAGGAACAAGTAAAGGATATACATTCTCACCAGTTCTCTTCAGCATAGTACTAGAAGTCCTAGCCAGAGCAGTTAGGTGAGAAAAAGAAATAAAATCCTTCAAATCAGAAATGAAGAAGTAAAATTATCTGTGTATAGATGACATGATCTCACATGTAGAAAACCCTAAAGACTCAAAAAGAAAAATCCTGTTACAACTAATAAGTGAGGGGAGCCTGGGTAGCTCAGTTGGGTAAGCGTCCAGCTTCAGCTCATGTCCAGATCTCGTGGTTCATGAATTCGAGCCCCGTGTGGGGCTCTGTGCTGACAGCTCAGAGCCTGGAGCCTGCTTCGGAGTCTGTGTCTCCCTCTCTCTCTCTCTCTCTCTGTCCCTTCCCTGCTTGCTCTCTGTTTCTCTCTCAAAGATAAATAAACATTAAAAAAAAAAAAAGAACTGCTAAGTGAGTTCAACAAGGTTGCAGGATACAGAGTCAATATTACAGAAATGAGTTGTGTTTTTACACACTAAAACAAACTATATGAAAAGGAAATAAAAATAATCCCATTTATAATGGCATAGAAGAGAATAAAGTACTTAGGAATAATCTTAACTAGGTGATGAAAGACTTGCGTGCCGAAAACTGTAAAGATTGTTTCCTTCTCCCTCCTTTCCTTTCAATTCAACACAGTAAATATTAACCTTGTTAAGCAAAACCTCTGTTTTCATGAAATAAATGATAGGAATGCTTTTGATAATAGGAGGAGTGGCCTTGGGAAGAAGGTAAAATGTAATAAGGTATGGGCTCTCCACAGCCTGGGTCACATTCTGACTCTGTGACCTACCAGTTGGGTTAACATAAGCAAGACTCTAAACTGATCAGTGCCTCAGTTTCTTCATCTGTAAACTAGAGATTATCATCATCACAAAAATTCAATAGTTTATTGTCAAATTGGTTTCCATATAACACCCAGTGCTTCTCCCCAGAAGTGCCCCCCACCATGACTATCACCCCCTTCCCTTCCTCCTCCTCACCCTTCAGTCCATGGGTTCATTTTCAGTATTCAATAGTCTCTAATGATCTGTGTCCCTCACTCTCCCCAGCTCTCTTTCCCCCTTCCTCTCCCTATGGTC